>JAOBYK010341688.1:0-17508 GCA_025434845.1 Phenganax subtilis | reverse complement strand
TGGTCGAGTGAACAGCGAATTATGATCACTTAGGCCAATTCCTGGTAGGATTTCTGGGACGTCGTAGAAACTGAACAGGTTGGTAATAATAAGATCCAGAATTGCCTTTCCACGAGTTGGATATTTAACGATTTGTCGGAGGTTGAAATTGTTGCATATGTTCCGATAGTTAAAACGGTTAAAATCGCCCATCAAAATAATACCAGCGTTAGGATATTTAGTCAATAAAACATCCAATGTGGAAATTAGATTGTCCGTAAATGTAGTTTCATCCTCCTGGGGTGGATAGTAAATGACACAAAGAATGATACAGGAGAAGCCGCGTGGGAGTCTATTTGGACGTAAATATAACCGCAGGCATTCGAAGGGTGAGTTATTAAACTCTTCCAAAGTTATAAAAGCAACAGAGGTTTTAATAAATGTGCAAACACCGCCACCTCGTTTGTCAATTGCACGATCCTTACGAGCCAAAGCATAGTCTTTTATGTCAACAACGGAGTCTGGAACATTATCAGTCAACCATGTTTCAGTAATACAAACAATATCAGCTTCAAGGCTGTTAATTACAACCTGTAGGTCTTCGACCTAATTTACCGGAGACCTTGTATTTGATAGAAACAAAGAAGGGAGAAAGTTTTTCGGAAACTCAGGTTGATTTTGATTATTATCTACTACAACTTCTTTGTGGGAGGTTCGGGTTACGTCTTGTACATTTACTGACTGTGAGGCCGCCGGACTACTGTTCGTGGGTGAGTCATCTTGTAAACGAACTGCAGGTAATCCTTCCATTCGATTGCACGTTGAGTAGGTTGGCGAAAAAAATTTGATGGTTCACTAACCTTGCTGTTAGCACTTTTGTTGGACTTTTTCGAAGTAATAGTGGTTCTTGTACTAAATTTTTGGTAGGAACGCCTTTGTTTGCGCTGATAATCGTTCAATTGGGTAGTAAAGGAATTAGTACTTTTGTGTGAGTTATTGACATTATTCTCCTGCGGCAAGGAATTAGGGAGTTGTTGGTGCTTCGTGACGTCCTCAATAGGACCTTTTACAGAGCAATTATCATCACTGTCATGACCACCAGGCGTAACTTCGTCAATTTGGATTATTTCGGGAGATTCACTGCCTAATCGTTTCCAGGTGTGGATTGAGGTAGCGAAATATTTATCTCCTTTGTTTGTAAAGCATTGTCTTGACTAATTGATGAAATCTCTTTATCATTGTTGGTCGTTAAGGTCACGCCAGTGTTTGCATTAGGCGAGACTTGTTGACAGCCAGACTTGTTTTGCATAAATTTGTCGTTGAGAATCTTTATTTGTTGTTCAAGCTTGTGATTTTTTACGCTTTCTTCTCCGAGATCCTGGCGCAATCGAGCCACTTCGTTTATCAGGTCATGAGCCCCAGATACTAAGGCATTCTGTGAATCAATCAACGATTGCATGGCGTCCACCCTACTTTGCAGCATTTCAATATCGAAAGCAATATTTTCTGTGCGCGAATAAATTTTGGTTTTCTTCTTTTCCTCACAAATTTCATGATTCAAGATTTGGATTCCGCCTAAGCGATCTTCGGGAAGTGCGGAATCTTCATGGACATTTGCTGGCGATTGTAAAGCGTCGGTCTTTAATCGCGGTCTTTCGGGTTTTTTGTCATTCGTCGCTGCCCTTCCCATCAGAATATCACAGCACTATTGTTTAATTCTATGAGCTTCTTTTCCGCTGAATTTCAGCTTCTTTTGATTTTTCCACCATATAATTGTTGTTTCACCGTCACTATAAGACTTTCTCTCATGTCCAGGAGATTTCCAACTACCGTTAATGTCTACATTAGCTTCCGTGAACTGTTTCAACGATGCAAGGTCTCCTGTCCAAGAGAGCTGTAGATTTGCATTCAGACCATTACGATCATCTGCAATACCGCTTGTAGCTTGCATTTCTTTCAACTTGTCTTTCATTCTCGATAGCCAGTTATCTTGCCAGTTATATTAAGATTAAAGTTCATTTGTCTATTCCAAATGATAATTCCAACTGGGATCAGACTTGACAAAGAGTTTAAGTCGGTGGGACAATACATAAGTAATGAAACTGCTGAAATCAGTGGATTTTCTTCTCTTCTTTCAGTAAAAGATATGATACCACAGTTAGTGTTTTCGCTTCGTCTGTAGTTTTCTTTGATATCCTAGTGAAACTGCATAGTCGCCCTTAAACTATCCTCACTACCACAAACATTCGACGTTGCTTTGATAGCGCCCACGATCTCTCTCACTCTCTCTCCCTCTTGTCATGGACATGTCTGCTGCTTTTATACAGGTTCTATTGAAATTCATATAATCAACAGTTCTTTACTAAATTCTAAATACATTTAAGTCCCTATTTAATCACAATGCTACTTGTGCAATTTACAATAACGATACGTGAAACCACAAGTTTGAAGCACTAAACGTTGACTGCCTTTCTTGATCATCGTAGATTCTGAAGTTTTTAAATGTACTTTAGCAAGTCGAAATTGTTTTCATTTTAAATACAAATTCACAAACGCTCGATAATACATCTGCGTTGCTATAGCAGTCTATATCACAAATCTAACAGAGGGAAACTTTTCCTGAAATTCAGAATAAAATACTTGCGATTTGTCTCGGGTACAAATTTTTTTTCCCTTGTTTAAGACTTAAGTTTTCGAAAATCACGTTGCTCTTACCAGAACTAGAATTATGACGCGATACATAAATTTCAAATGAACAGAGGATTTTTATTAGAATAAGAATTATACTCATACACTTCAAGCACTGCAGAGGTTGTTTCCAATGTTGGCGGAGTCATAATACTGAAACGCTACTGTAGTAGTACCAGTAATGCTGCATTTCATCTTGTAAACAATTCAGTTGAGCTCGTGTCTTGGAATGTTAAGGTACGGCATATGGGAATTCTTTCTTTGGACATTAAAACGTTCTTTTAACTCATCAAAAGAGTATTACTCTTTCGATGAGTTAAAAAACTCGTTCACTCATTTATTCATGCATGTGGAGTAAAAGAATTGTGGGAAGCCGGACAACTCTGGTGCATGTTTAATAAGCTATGATAAGTGTCGATAAGATAATATATAACAAGATATATTGTTAGTGTGTCATGCTGCACAAACGTATTCTCTTACGAGATAAGTCGGCCTGTGAAAATAGAACATATACTTATCTGTACTAACAGAAAACAACAGCATGCTTTCGCACAATGGGAATTGTTTAGGCTAGAGGCAACATGTAGTACAACTTCTAGTGTACTACTTACTTGTTTCTCTCTTTGTGAGGCCCGTGGACACCCCTCTGGCCTTTCGTGTCTTTTAAAATTATATTTGTAACGGAAGGGGTGCCCATAGAAACGACAAAAATTGTTTCTCTTCCACGTGCGCCCGCTCGCGCTGTGCATGGCTGTTCGATCGATAAAACACTTTCGAACAGCCGGCACGGCATCGATATTCTTTCTTTGGAGCTGCAAGATTAAAGAGTTCATTTAGCTAATCAAACGAGGAAGGCAAAGATAAAGCAAGAACTTAAAATAATTCATTCACTCATTCATGCATGCATGCATGCATGCATGCATGTGGAGTAAAGAAATTATGAGGAGCAAAACGACTCTGCTCGATGTTCAATAAGCTAAAATCATAAGTGATAAGATAATATATAATAAGATATGTTGCTAGTGTTTCACGCTGCACAAACGTATTTTCCTACGAGATAAGTCGGCCTGTGGAAATGGAGCATATACTTACGTATGCTAACAGAAAACAAACGCATACTTACGCACAATGGCAATTGTGTAGGTTATAGGGCAGCACTTGCGATATAGTAGCTTCTAGTCCATTACTTACTCGTCATTCCTTTTTCGAAGCCCATGCCACCCCTCAGCTTCTTCATGGCGTTTTAAATTGTACAGATACCTGAAGGGGGGTACGCATAGAACTTACATTTGTATATTTTTTATATGAGCTCGATCGCTTGTGTCGTGCACGTTGCATTTGTGCTACCTAAAATTAATAGCCATTATTGTACTTATAAATGATAAAAGCATTCAATTTCTCATGTTCACATGTATTTATTATTGTTCTAAGTTCTGGTTCGGAATTATTAATGATAATGTCATCGATAATACCAGTGCCAATTCAGCACTCTATTATAACGACTAATGTAATTGGTTAACACTTCCAGTTTTTGCAAAAATTACTAGTGTTATTTTGACACCTGAAACTGGTGTCATATTAACACCAAACATTTATCACCACCTGATGGTGCTACTTTGGCACACCAGTGGAGAGTTACTTCTACACCCCAGAATTAACGGTGTGTTTGATCATGGAAATGTCTTGTCTTAGCCCCCAATTATCTTCAAGAAGACCGTAGAATTTTAAATATATAAATAAAATTTTTAAAGAGTTGAAATAAATAAAAAGAAATATAAAGTCAAAATTCCACCAAACATAAAACTCGGAAGCTATCCATCCAACCAATCCTTCCAATCAGCCCCTCGAATCAATCCATCCAAATGAATGAAATGAAATAAAAAAATTTAATTACAAAATCGCAAGTCTAAAGCATAGCGTGCAAAATATAAAATACAAAAGCCAAAATACTTGGTAAGAAAAGTATAAGGTCCAATCCAAAGTCTAAAGTGAAAAAAATAAAACCTAAACTATCAGCTAATAACATAAAAAGTGAAGTACAAAACGACGTCTCGCACAATTAATCCAATTTGAATCTAATAAATCCATCATCCTTCTATCCAAAACATCCATCCAATCAATCCCTCCAATAAGTCCATGAAATCCATGAATCCATTCAATCCATATAAGCCATCCATCAAATCAATCCATTTTCATAAATTCTAAATGGGAAATGGACACTGAATTAAAACAAACGTCGAATTTCTCTAATCGCTACTTCACCACACTACTACCGAGTAGTGACCGCTTCGGAGATTTGAAGGTGCCACTCATGCAGATTATTCAGCGTTTTGTTTAATAGCTTTTTACAGGCTAGCATCTTTGTGATTTTTAGGCAACTGTATCAGGGTCATCAGTAATATCATTCTTACCGTCTGCGTTGATATTTCCTTTTTTCTGTTAGCTATAGGAGATAAAGAAATGGACAGAACACCTGTCTAGAGAAATCCAGATCGACCAAGTGGAGTCATGTCCAACAATGCTTACTTCAGTAAAGTTCTTGTTTAACTGCACCAAATTTTTTCTTGATGAAAGAAAATGATTGATGGATTCTTCTTCAGCAACTTCTGCGCTTAAACATTGGGTTTGCGTCGTATCTTGTTCTCGTTAAATGTTTCGTTTTCTCTGAATGCGATTAAATCCCCGTGGGCCTTTCCATGCGACGACCACTTGCGTCGGCGTTCGCTGCCGGAAAAGACGGTAACCGCTGCTTATTTAAATAAAGCTGTAGACGTTGTCTTCAAGGGTATATTACTCGTCCAAAGTCGATTACTTAAAAGCAAGAAAACTGATAAATAGCTACTTATACGGCCGGTTGAGAATTTAAAGATCTGTTTTTAAATTGGTTAAAATCTCTCGTTATCATGATACAACAATTAGAGGGAAATGACTCTCATCAGCAATAGCAATGAAACATTATAGACATGTTTGTAACTAACTCGGTGTCTCTGTCGGTGGCACTACTCGAAATAAATGTAAGTTTTGCTTCGCTTGATTATATAATAAGTTGCTTTCAATTCTGTCGTGTTTTACAAATTCAATTTGCTCAAGTCTTTTAAAACTTCGAAACCATATGATCAAGAGAGACAGTTAACGCTTAATGCTTTAAACGTGTGATTTCACGTATCATCACGACTATATCGTGCCCACTGATTTAACCCAATGACTGGCATTGTTGATTTCTTTTCTTTTACTTTCTCTAAACATCATAAGTATGTCAGCAATTTACTCGACAGGACCAAAACATTTGGACCGAAAGCTCGCAAGAGCTGCATTCCACACGGAAACGTTTAAATCTTCCAAAATTTTGTATTTTTCACAAATACTCAAAATGATTGGCACGCAATCATTAAAAACGCAAAATTCTAAACATTACATTTCGTGCTTGCTAATAAACAGATAAGTACAGTTGAAAGTCGCCTTTAGTATTGAAACGTGTTTTGTGTTAATTCTTTTAATACATCTGTAAACAGCATGTACAGCGTGTATTACGCTTATAGTATTGTTGTCTTGGTCGCTTTTTATTTGTTATTGCTCGTACTGAATGTGTTCTTCTCCCCTGTGATTTGTATTTATATAATTATTGTGTTTTAGTCATGTGTGCTTATACGTGAAAAGTAGAAATATCTTTTAAAACAATGTAATATTAATTGACAATATTTTGTCAAAATACTATAATTCTAATTATCATATGGAAAAGCCTAAAATCAAATCTGATTTATTGACATCCGCAACATATGAGACTTACACTTATAGCATGCAAGTTGTACTATATCTTGCGAAAAATGGACGTAATTAAAGCAAGCTTATATAGTACATTATGTATTGTAAAAATTCTGAATGTTTTGTTCATAGTCAAGTTTATGTAATATATAGAAGAAAAAAAAACGCATTGAATTATTTTTGTACATGTTGTATGATGTATGGTTGCACAAATATCTTTTGGCTGGTCTTAGTAAAAACTTGTTTTGTAAACCAAACGTTTTTTAATCGTATTAATCGGTGGAAAAGTTGGTCTCACTGTTTCACTCATTTCACTGTAACTTCTACTTTTTAAAGCATTACATTCCCAATCCCAGTATTCATTCACTTATCACTTTCTATTAACAATGCTCACTTTAGGTACCTTGAACTGAATGAATAATTTACATCCTGTTTCAATAGAAATCCACTGAAAAAAGGTACATCTTTCCAGAACTATTGTACACTAATATATTTTGAACAAATTCCACACAAAAATTGCATAAAAACACAACAAATGTATATTTTGACAATCCTTATTTAAACTTCAGTAATTGGTGATGTTACTTCATTCACATGTTCTGTAATTCCATCATTTTTCGTCGTACGTTTTTTTCCTTTCACAAATAGACCTCCTCAGCTTGCATACAAATTAACCCATCTCAGATCTTGTGACCATGAAATAGTCAATTAAACTTAGCCATTTCAGATCATGGAATTTAAATTGGGTTAATTGGATATTAAACGAGACTTACCTGTAAGTCTAAGTTTGATTGTAATTATATGAGTCATTAGCGAGGAGTGGAGGAGTTGTAGGAGAGAGAGTACTGTGCATGAGTGAACCAGTATTTGGAGCATTGATATTGGTACAATGTCGAGTGGAAGAGTTGGGGCCGGGTAGATTATTAGACGGGGGGCATACAACTCCTCCACTCCTCGCTAATGACTCATAGAGTTACAATCGAACTTCGACTTACAGGTAAGTCTCGTTAAATTTGCAATTCTATTGCGTTATTAGCTAAAGTCGTTACGTAGCCGCACGCGATTTTAAAGCAGACATTGGACCAATACTAAGAGAATATATGCATGAAGTCGCATGGATAGGAACAAGCAATAACACCTTCAAAATCACCATAGGAAATACAATAAGAAAAATTACGACTATGTTAATGTGTCCATAATAGCACGACCAGAGTTAAATGTTTCATTATCAAGGTTATAGAAGCGTTGAAAGGTTTCTTCTTTTGGCCAACCCACTGTATTCATAATATCTTTAAGATCATAGTCTTTCGATGCGAGATGTGAAGTAGACGCAGCTCTAGTACTGTGACTCTTGTATTGGTTCGTATCAATTCCCGCAAGTGCCATAAAGTTCTTAATCCAATGCGATAAAATTTCAGTTGAGATAGGTTTATGAGGCTTAACAAACTGATGAGTAATTGTTTAGCTTGACCGTGAAGAGATGACGTACGTTTTAAATATTCTAAGTGGTAATTTACGATACATAAGTTTTTATTAATAGGGTATTACATGAAGACCAGAGGCTGGTGATGCACACCATCTCGTGAGTGTTTCAATTTGTCTGCTATAATAAATGTTATTTTGAGTCTTCAATAGTCATGTGACCTATTGACAACTGATGAATCGTTTGACATCGCTGCCCGCTAAGGATTGATAACAGGAAAGCCACTCTGTGACCTAGGTCTTTCAAATGTAGAGATGAAGGTGGTTTTTGAGAAGGTAGGTAATCAAAAACCGTCTTGACACTCCAGGTGGAACAATATATCGGTAGCGCCGGCCATGACTCATGTACGCCCTTCATGAATCGCTTAACTATTGGGAGTTGTCCGAACGGTGTTGGGCTGCCTGGCATAAGGGTCTGGTTTATAAGATACATAGGTATCAAACTGCTTATTTAACCGAGAGGCAAACAAGTGATGTGTGGAGAAAACTTTAGTTTGCATAACGCTGGGGTTAAGTAAGTAGGATTAAGCATCCATTCAGTATCAAAATTTTTGTTTCGAGATTCTTTGTCAGCTATGATGGTCTGTTTACCCGGAATATGTGCGACTGTAAGCCAAATGTTATGTTTTTCACAGAGCAGCCAAATATCACGTGTTACTTCATTACATTCCTCACTGTGGTTGGTACCTTTGTTGTTAATTACCGACACTGCCGTCGTATTGTCAATCAGTATTTTTACATGTTTATTTTGTAAATGTGGGAGAAAACTCCTTAAAACGAGGAGGGCAGCCAATAATTCTAAATAATTGATATTAAACAATGCTTCGTCTGGGGTCCAACACCCACCAGCAGGGGTGCCACACATTCCACCGCCCCAACCAGTAAGGGAGGCGTCCATATTTAAACTGATGTCTACTGGAGGCATATGGATCATATTATATGAAGTCTCTAATTTTTGCAACTACCAGTTGAGCTGTTCGACGGAGCGGGACGATAATTGCATCCAACTGTCAAATTTCCTTTGGCAGTTTTTAATGCCATAATTTTATCGTGTTCTAAGGTGCGATAATGGCATTCTCCTATTTAACGGCTGGGAAACTAGAAACAAATAAACCAATGACTTGGACTACTTCACGAATAGTATTTCTCTCTGCGTTAAGCAGCCGTGATATATATAGCATAATTTTGGAGACTCTTTCTTTAGTCAGTCGTATTTTCATAGAGGTAGAAGAAGGTCAAAGCCGAGGAAAGTCACTTTCTCTGAGGGAGAAATACGGATTTCTCTACATGAAGGACAAAACCATAACTGGTAAGAACAGTAATAGCCACGAGAATTGCTTTTACGCAGTCTTCATATGAAGTAGCGATGATCAAAATGTCATCAATAAAGATGACCAAAATGTGGCCTTGCCGGCGTAAGGTACATAAAACTGGTTTGAGTAGTTTCGTAAAATTTTGCGGGCATGTAAACAGGCCATTGGGATATACAGTATATTTAAAGAGCTTTCCTTTGTGGGAAAATTTTAGGGATTTTTGAAAATCCTTGTGTATACTGACACTATAATACTCGTCTTTGAGATCAGGGGATGCCATCCAACATTCCTTAGTCATTAGGGACAGGGTGGTGTTAATGGAATCCATTTTAAAATGATACGATTTGACATGTTCATTATTTTTTTTCAGATTAAGAATGAGCTGCACCCTATTATCTTTCTTGGGAACGGAAAAGATTGGTGACATGAATTCACCAGGTTCATGGGAGGTTTTGACAATGACACCTTTGGTAAGGAGCTTAGAAATCTTATCATCTATGATAGTCACATGTTCTTTAGAAATAGAGTTTTGAAGAAGTAAAGAGCAGCTCGGACGTTCAGCTAAATATTCGATAGTTTCCCCTCTAGCAGTTTGTAAAGTGGATTGGTCAGACGTCAAAGACTCCCACTGGTGGAGAAAAAACTTAATCTGGCAACCGGAAAAAAAATCAACCGACTGTTTCAGACTTGGCAAGATATTAGTTGCAAACTATCTAGAGCATTCAGTTACCTGCTGACTTAACTTAGGGGCTGATTACATGGAGAGTTTTCAGCCCGGGCTGAAAATTTGTTCGATTATATGGATAATTTTAGCCCGGGCTGACTACCGGGCTGAAATTTTACGACGTGTTTCCGAGATATTTCCGACGGTATCTAGAGACGCGATTGCTTAACAGACGGGGAAAATTTGTACAAATGGCGAATAAAAACTTGCAAAAATTTTTCTTGTCCGTTACTTTGAAGTTTGGGCTACCTGTAACTTTGATATTACAGTGTTACGGTCTAAACAACGTCTTAAATTATTTAGTTTTTCGCCTTTGTTCCATCGAAAGCGTGCCTTACGTTCTAATAGTACAACAACCGATGTCTCTCTCAAAATCTCGTCTTTATTTTCCTCCAAAATTGCCAAATTCTTGTGTATTGTAGACTCCATTTTGATTTCCATGACGTTTGACCCTTTCCACGCATGCGCGTTAAATTATCAGCCCGGGCTGAAGCAATAGGGGGTTTAAGTATCACGTTTAAACTCTACGGCAAACGGCAGAGTGGTTTTTTCTTGCCAGAGTTTCTTTGCATCTCAACTCTTTGGATTCTCTATTTTATGTCAAACAGTTTTATTTTAACATTTTGTGCTAACACGACTAATTATCTTTGCCTTACTGTTTTTATATTGGCAATTATTTTTTCGCCTGGCGTCTGACGTTTGCCGTTGAACGCGAAGCTTAAGCTCTCTAATTACATGGCGAAATTTTCAGCCCGGGCTGAAAATTTCGTCATGTAATCGTACGATTGTTATTATTAGTCCTTCATTAGTTAGACCGGGCTGAGTTTTCAGCCAGGTTAACCGGGCTGAAAACTCTCCATGTAATCAGCCCCTTACTGACGAAACTGGTTCCTGGGCTGCTGGTTGCGAAATGGGCGATAAGATTGCTGGGGAGAGTATCGACCCCTCCCCGTCGCCAGAAAAAATTTTGCCGTCATGGAGGGGGGTAAGGCGCGAATCTTTGGCGGGATACTGAATCCTGAAACACTAGTTTTCCATGCAATTTTGCGTCATTGATAGTTTTTGTTAAATCATCACCGAATAGAAATTTTCCAGGTTTGTTAGAACGATTACAAGCAGGTTTCAGCTCATGGCTTAGAAGTGGGCTGATTGAATCGCGCCTTTTGTAAGATAATTCAGTATTAACATCGCCCAAAAGCGCAATCGAATCAAACATACGTGTTGCTGTGGCGCAATAATCGGGCAAGGCATTCTTTTCTCTACATTTCAGTAGTCCGTCAATCGTTACAGACATGGCGCTACATACGTGTACTATAGAGTTTTGTAAGACTACGGTGCGCAGATCACGCTGACGGTTCGTGTCTGCCATGTGTTCGTGTCTGCCATGCTTGTCTGAAGTTGCGAAAACATATTGGCCCACATTGCACTATTGGGTGCTGGCGCGGGTGCTGGCGTTGGTGTGTGTGCGGGAGAATTTACATTTGTCTCGCTATCCGCCATGCTACGCTACACTGATAGAACAAGTACTATAGAAAAAAAACTTTAAAACCACTTAGCTCTAATAGAACCAAAAGGTACAAGCGTCGTCTTCGTGACAAAACGTAGGATCCAAGGGACGAACTAAAAAACGTGTGCTCACTGGTTGGCATGAACGGTACAACTGGTTCACTCATGCGCGCTACTCTCTCTCGTACAACTACGTAACGACTTTAGCTAATGACGTAATAGAATTGCGTCAAAACTCCATGTAGGAGAGCAAACGCTAACGCATTGTATTTCACTTTATACTCCGGTTTTGATGCGAAATTCGTCCTTAGTTACATAAGTTTGATCTGGTATATCTTAGCAACAATACGATGAATCGTTGTAAAATTCAGCGTACGAAATTATTTTTATTATATCTTTCAACTAAACAAAAACGCTAAAATTCGGAAAGTCAATTTGAGACTCCGTTACCACCTTAATCAACAATGCGTAAACTACGCAGACGTATTTTCAAAAATGCGAATATAATATACAAAGTGTCATTCTTATAATGGCGAATTGTTTTACGAAATTTTAAGTGTGTTTTTAAAAGTTTATCTAAACTTGAATACGCCTACTTCATTTTCAATTGGAATAACTTGATTCTCGAGCATAAATGATTCCAGCATATTGACCAGGTCATCTTCGGCATAATTTAAAAATTTCCCCACACATCGATAAAAGCAGCGATTTGAACTTCCCAAAGGATCGTAACTCAGAGTTAACCCTCTCTTGCTAGCTTCCACCAAGCATGCCATTCTTTTGCTCATCATAATGAGGTGATTTATTTAACTGAAGTAATGGTAAATTTATTTAATTATATTCAGCAAGTTAAGGTTGAAAAGTTTATTGAAGACACAGAACATACCTTTAAAAGTAAAAATAAGTACTTTGTAGGAATGAAACAGTTTGGATTGCAGAAGAACTGGAGGATTGTACGTACACTTCTTGAAAAGTTCTGAAAGTGATCTTCCAGAAAAACAACAGAAAGAACACCAGTGGCCAGGTGCAGCAAGTTTGTTCGATCGGCGAAAATTTCCCGGAAAAAAAGACCCGCTCCTTTTTTACTTACCCGCTCCTTTTACCCGCTCCCAATAGATACTCCCGGGATCGGATGCCAAGAATTAGTAAGAATAGAGAGGTTAAGATCGCCTACCGGTACGGCAACGGGCAACCGGTAGAAAAAATGACGTCATTTTCTCGAGGATTTTCCCGCGCTACAAGTTCTTGCTAGCCGTTTTTGACCGGTAAAAAGCTGTTTACACGTTCAACAAGAAACGGGTAAGTTAAAATATATTTTTTGACTCTTTTGAACGTGTAAGTACATGCTATTTGTAGTTTTTATCAAAAAAAAGCATTGCACTTATGTTTTATCTGCACATTTATGCAAGAAGTATTAAAATACCGCTGACTATAAAAGGCCGAATGACTTTGTGAAATGGCATGTGGAATGAGTTGCGTAATAAAAAGTGACATCAAAGACGTCGCAATTAAACCACGTTTTCTAATAACATGGGTAAACTGTTTTTGTCTTGTGTCAATATATTAACTTGACTATACTTGAAAATGATATTAAAAACGAAATACTTTGGAATATTAATCTTATACATGTGAATTTTAAATGCTTCTTAAAAAGACCACTGGTGCGGTGTTTTAGAAATATATTTGCTTTAAGGCCCAGTTCACACTGTCAAAGTTTCTGTGATCAAAGTGGAAATTTCGGATAGGATAAATTCCTACTTTGATCACAGAAACTTTGATAGGGTAAATCCACCTTAAGAGAAGTGCGACCTCATATTACAAACATAATATTTATGGTACTTTGTTTTGCATCAATTTTTTCATAGAGAAAAGGATACGAATGTCATTCGTTGAGTGGGCTGTTTAAAACGGCGAGTTAATGCAGAAATGCAAAACCTCGCACGTTGTTTCTTCTTATATCACCTTATATTATCACAAGAAGATTTTCTTTGATTGCATTTCTTCTTATGTTTGCTTAGATTATTTATTACCTTAATACCATGAATTATAATTAGAAACTTTAAAAAAATGTTTAACACTTTGAAATGTTAAAAAATTCTTATGTAGTCTGAACCTCACAACCTGTATGCCTGAATTTGGACCTCAATTTCCATAGTTATGTATTGTAGATCATAAAATATAAAAGCATGAGACACATGTTTTGCGAGTCCCCAGTATTGGAAAAAGCAGTTTAATTGCTCGGTCCTGGATGTAATTTTTCATTCCGCACTCATTCCACATGCCATTCCGCAGAGTCATTCCGCCTTTTATAGTCACCGGTAAAATACAACGATTTTTTTCTTCGGAAAAAAGCCGAACGGAAAAGCACTCTTAAAATGTGTCAAGAACTTGGCCTTGCAGCCCCACGCTACTTCTTAGCCATATATTTTTTACTTTTCTGGGACTTATACTCAGTTATGTATATTTTAGATTTCCATGGTATATTTAACAATGTTTTTTAGAAAACTTAAAACATTTTAAACACCCGTTCATTGCACAAACACATCTTAACCGATTTAGTTCTTTGTTCGGAACTGCTAGCCGCTAACCTGCAGCTTACAAGTTACAAGTTACCCGTTTCTTTATCTTAACCTCTGTAATATATTTTTTGCTCCTTAGTTCCTCTGCCTGCGTGCTGGCGAAGGTGTAAAATGGCTCAGCCTGTTTTTGTTTTTTTCGACCACAAAAACTAGCACTTTCACAGGTCACCCATGCAAAATGCAGCGTTATTTTGAATAGCGTACATCAGTTGACATTTATGGATGTTATAAGGGGGTGTGATCACTTAACAATCACATGATGACCCATTTGAGAGTCCAGTAGTGGATTTAGAGGTCACGCTGGTCGGGCTCAGCCCGACCAAAATTTTCCCAAAGTTAAAGTCTTTATTTACTCAAAAAGTCTACTTTAAATCGTTTAGATTCCCAAAGCATTAAGCCATTTATTTGGTTATTTTGCGGCAATTTTGGGGGATATTTCACGTATTGAGATAAGATTTTTGCCGAAGTAGCTGTAAACGTATTCAACGAAAATAAGCGCATTTCATGCCGGATAGATCGCAAAATATCAATGGCGTATATCTATCTCCGGACGCTTCTGAAAATATTACTCCTCGGAACTAATCGCCATTCTATTGCTACGCACGCACGCACGCATGCACGCACTTGCAGACTCGATAACATAAAGGATTTTGCTTCGCAAATCTCTAAAAATGAGCAACTACGAGCGCGATGAGAAAGATCTTCGTCAAACTTGCATTCTTTCACCTCTGCGCCCAATTTTTGAGATGCTCAACAAAGGAAAACGCACTTAATCAACATGTCAAAAACTGGCTTTATTTGCTTCATGGACAGTTGAACCATCTTTGCCCTTGTGCAACGTGTTCGAGAAAACTGCATATGCATAGTTAATCAGAGGCTAACCTAAGTCCGTCTAAGAGAGTTGATTTTCAATAGTTGCAATTTTGACAAAGCTTTTTCATCGCGCTCGTATTTGCTCAGTTTTGTTCCATATGTTATGAAAAACACGTCATTCAACAGCTAAAAGCTTGATCGCTCTAAGTATTAAAAATTACACTTGTTTTTCTAGTGATTTTTGCACAATAGTGTGCCAAAGTTGGATTACGTTATTTTTGAGACACCCTGTACATCTTCATTCAGGTTGAATCATCTATAATGAGTCTAATTTTTTTTTTAAGATAGCTTTAAGGCCATTTTCCATTACGTCCGTTTTGCCCGCGTGGGAGAAGCGCACAGTTTTGAACATGCTTCGTTGTTGATTCTCCGCTCTTGATCTCGCGAACACGCGGAGAAGGTTGAATTACTGTTAACACTGTCAGTGGTACCTCAAAATATCGGGTTTTTATCGATTTTGCATGGTCTATTCAGTTTTTCAATATTTCGAAAGGCAATGGAAGAATACAAAAGAATATCCAATATTGATGGTAATGAAGATCTGCTACTTTGGTGAAATGCCACATTCACAAATTTCCGCTTTTGAGCCAGCTTGCTCGAAGATACTTTGCTATCTTCGTCAGCAGTTCGCCATCAAAAAGATTGTTTATAGTACGGCCGGTCACTTTGCATGCTGGCAGAGAACGCAACTAAAACCTGAACATGCGATCATGCTTATATTTCAAGCCGAAAACTTGTACACGTAATATATACTATACAATAAAAGCCGTAAAATAATGCTGAAATTCATGCAGTAATAAAAATATTCTGTACAATTGCAGTTGCAATTGATGTTCGATATGCTCTTCGTAAAATGAAGGACGCGTCAGGGTTAGGATGACGCATAATAGTGAAAATAATCGAAATACAGGAGACTGTGGGTTTGGAAAAGAGAAAAGTAATATTTGGAGCATTTATCTAAAAATGTTTATTGAGCTTAGTTTTAATTTTACGAGTCGATACATATTTAATGTGCAGTAAGCTGTGGCGTCGCCAGACCTAGAAAGAGGGAGGGGGGGGGGGCGGCCGGACGGAAAAAAGTGATGACGTCATGAATATAACTGATAAACCTAAAACACTAGCAAGTTTAAAGACGATCGGCATTGCTTTAAGTTAAATCCATGGTTATTCGGAGTTTTTGTCCTCAGCGGACATGGATGTTTTAAATCCTGTTCAGTGGAGAAACAGTGGTGCACAAATATAAGGAAGACACAACGAATGTCGTTCACAATTGCAATAGTTGCACTTTTAATGGTGCAATACTATTGCACGTTGCAACTTTGTAATCTTCGTAGTTAAGCCCCTTGAGTTAAACCCTTCGAGTTCAGCCCTTTTCGAATTAAGCCCCGACCACCCCAAACCACATCCAAACTACACCAAACCACACCCATTTCTGACAAGGGCTTAACTCGAAGAGAGAAACATGTTTCGGGCAGTTCGAAGGCAGTCAAGGAATTTGATGCTCGTTGCCCCGACATTTGAAGAAGACAAACAATGACAAAAATTACTATAAATCCGCGATGCGCACAAAAAAACTTATAACTGCCTGCTTTAATTCAGTATAGAAGTGCTAAAGTTCTGCGGTGATTGATTAAAGCTCTCAGGGGAAATTTGTGTCATTACATATATTTTATCATAAAATGCCGCTTTAAAGTGTCAGAAACTCATACCAAAAAATGCCTTCGGATTTTACATGTCCCAAAAAACGTTATTGGCAGGCAGTTTTTAGCAAAGTTAAAAGTTAGTTTAGAACCAGTGAACATGCTGCTCTGATGATTTCAAACAATACCTATTTTAGTTTTGTTCATTTCTCATAAATAATAGGGAGTTCTCTACGCTCTAACATAGATACGTCTTCAGGGGACAGTTGCGAGTCTTCCTGGATCATTATTTTTCTTGGAGGAAATTACTTAACAATAACCTTTCTTCAACACAACGAGGATCAGCGCAAAAGTAAAATTGACGGTCAATGGCAAATCGTTGATTGCGCCGAATACGAAGTCCATTGACAACAATAAATATTTTACCTGCCAGCATTGTGCTTTTGCATGAACAGGACGATGCCTTCAGTCGATCACCACGGTTTGCCACTTTTGCAATTGTTTTCTGGCGCCAGCTACGTAACAGGTCAATTTTCATTGGCGAAGATATCAACAGACGACACAGGCATTGTTCGAGAAGGAAATACACTAAAATGTTTTTGTCCATGGCCAGTTTGCTATTGAGAAGGCTCGTTTCGTCCTGTTTTGACTCGACAACAAACTCGACAACATGGACGATTATTTGGACGCCTCTCAACATCTAGCCGATATTGCCCAACAAAAAATATATATGCTGCCCCTTCGCTTGCGTATGAATTTGTGCTGTTACGTCCGGGTTGCGTTGATGGCGCGAGAGAAAAATCCCACCTGTAGGTAGGTAGGTAAACTTTTATTTCAACACGTTAACCACTTCAACAAATGCTGGTTTCCAAGTGGGACGTGAAAAAAAACTACGAATATTTACAAATTAATAAAACACACAAAATAATGAATATAAGTTATATATACATTGATATAATTAA
>JAOBYK010341577.1:0-17514 GCA_025434845.1 Phenganax subtilis | reverse complement strand
TGAAGCGTTCAGTTCTTATCAGTAGTAATTCGTAGTTATGTCCTTGAGGTCTTAGTGATCTTCCAAGTCTATTTGGTCGAAACCCATGCAGTGGGTTCCTTACATTTGATGTCACTCCGTCCCACAACTTGTTGTCTCATGAACAAATTTTTTATTTCATAGAGAACTTTTCCAAATATAACCATACATTTACGTGCCTTTCTACAAATTTGTCAATTTTACTCAAACATTTGTTGTAATAGACTCCTCCCCACAGGTCTGCACCATATGTCAGCACAGACATGATCAAATTACCATGTTCCTTAGTGCAAGTACTTCTCAACGCGATAAAAAAAACGTCGGGAGGCATTGCTTTAAATACAGCGACGAGCAGGAAAATGATTACTGATAACATTGAACTGTATTCAAACGAAATACCAATAATTGTTATATACTAGTGATTGACCGATGATCGGTGTCGGTATCGGACCGATATTTGCCGTATTGGTATTTACCGATTGTGTACGACCGATTGTTACAAAACCAAAATGTTTACATCCACATAATATGCCTACATGGTCGAAAAATTCCTACTATTTAAACATATATTGCAGAGGAATGACGTGACATAGAACAGGAGTTTTCGAATAAAGAACAGTTTATGCTTGCGTTCAGAATGTAAAGGTTGACTATTTCTGACACATACTTTACATGGGGCTGCTTAACTGCTAAAAGTGGTAACTGGAAATTGAACTTTACATCGATCTTTCGGTAAGCTAAGCTTATTATGACGTCAGTGGTACAATCGATATCGGTATCGGTGACATTACCGCATAAACAATCGGCTATCGGTCATTTCCGGTAGTGGCGCAATCGGTCAATCACTATGCAGATACATATTAACGCATAAAACATTAAATTATGCAGTGAAATTTGCAAGTATATATTAGTGTTCTGTAGTATATCATAATATTTCCCAGGCACCTTTAAAATGCTTCTTTTTCCTACTTGAAATATATGTGCACTACTATGTACTGCGAAACGTTTGAAGGATTGGTTAATTTTTTACGAATTATTGATAAAATTCCGTCGTGGAAACGTAAACATTGTATTACCGCATAAAAATGTTGTTCATTTCCAATTTCATGCTGGTCACAATGCTTATATTTTTTATCGGAGTAGCCAATATTTTTATATCGACCAGTTCCCACCGGCAATCTGTGCGCCAAAACTCGTAATCGCGTGACAGCTTGCATGACGGTGTTTAAAATTTTAGTTTAGACGGTGCCGGATTCGCATGGTTCCCGCGACACGGTGTAAAAGGGGCCTAAGTGTTTTATTTGCTGGGTCACGACATCAGCTTTAGCCACTTTATGCTTATACTTAGTCCATATTAAGCACCGCAAAGGGTCCTGGTAATGCACGGGGTAATATCTACAAGCCGCCTTCTTTTTTCTACCGTATTTGAAATAAAATACATGGTGGATTTTATTTCGAATAATTTTTTACCGCGCATGCAATTATGTTAGGAGTTTTAGTTGCAGTAATTTAGGTAATTTAGTGATTCATCGCCGTTCTTCCACAGGAGACCCAGGCTATATACATGACTAGTTCTAATAAATTGAAGCAAAGAAATTGAAGCACTAGAATCAGATAAACGAAAAACGGAGCATATGTTCGTAAGATAAATTTGGACACTTATTTCGCTTACCCGCACGCACTCATTATGCCTGACTCTTACCTGGCTACCCGCGCATACATAAAGTAAGAAAAGGACGGAAACATGGCTTCAGTTCCTGGGGTCAGTCGGTCACTAATTCTCCTAGATTCTCATCTTCAGATGAGCTTATCTTATAATTAAATGATACTAGATAAAAGAAGGATGCCGTATTACCCTCCAAACAAATATGTGCTAAACAAAAAGCTTGAAACTTCTCACAAAAATTGAGCACAAGTTAGTAAATGCACGGTAAGTGTATCCGTACGGCCCGATATATGTGCAACCGGAAATTCCGGTGCAACTTTTGTCCAATCAAATTGTTCAAATACATTTTTGCTGTACACAGGAAATTCCGGTTGCACAGATATCGGGCCGTACGAATACATTTACCGTGCATGTACTAACTTGTGCTTAAATTTTGTGAGAAGTTTCAAGCTTTTTGTTTAGCACATCTTTGTTTGGAGGGTAATACGGCATCCTTCTTTTATCTAGTGTCATTTAATTATGAGATAAGCTCATCTGCAGATGAGAATCTAGGAGAAGTAGTGACCGACTGACCCCAGGAACTGAAGCCATGTTTCCGTCCTTTTCTTACTTTATGTATGCGTGGGTAGCCAGGTAAGAGTCAGGCATAATGAATGCGTGCGGGTAAGCGAAATAAAGAATCCAAATTTATCTTACGAGCGTATGCTCACGTACGATTAGCGATGGAAAGGAGTAAGTTTTTACGTTTATCTGATTCTAGTGCTTCAATTTCTTTGCTTCAATTTATTAGAACTAGTCATGTATATAGCCTGGGTCTCCTGTGGTTCTTCCTGACAAATGTATGCTTGAAATCTCTACAGCCTTTTTTTTCGAAATTCGTCCTTGAATGGAGAATATGTCGTTGTTTTTGTGCGACGATTCTCCAGAACTACATGTTTGATCCCACGTGCACTAGCGATAAAACAAAGAATTTACAATTACGTTTCTACGACCATATAGAATCCAGGCTTTGACTGTATTCTCCTTATACCTCTTTATATTTTATTTTTCCTTTTAGTCGTTCGAAGGAATTGAGTGTGAATTTCCATTTCTTTACATATATTTGCTGTTGAATGGTGAGCACCAGATTTGTGTAAGAGCTTAATTAAAATAACTGCGTAAAAATGAACATGCACAAGACAAGATACGAGGCATATTATTTATAAGACAAACGTACAGACTTCCATGTTTTAAACCTTGGATGTTTGACCTTGCAAATGATTCTGTATTCGCTCGATTAACTACCGCAACTGAATAAGCACCGTTTTCAGGTAATTATACGCTGCTCTCGAGTAAACGCTACATTTTGAAAAAAAGATTAATATACGTGGCCCTCAAGCAAGCGCTGCGGTCCCATCGCTGCGCTTAGTCCAAGAATTTCAGATGAAATCAAAGTGGGTTATACTTATGATACATTTATGGTTGCAATGTATAAAGATGTAAAAGGACTTAGACTACTTGCTGAGCACATCGCAAAGTGTCTCGCTTCAACAAAAGTGCAGATTTGAATGCGTTTTTACCTTGCAAGAAAACCGACAGGAAGCGTCGCTTGACGGTTTTGCCACGAAAAACGTCGATTGGACGATGCGCGAGGAAGTTCAAGTTTGGCTGTGAAACTTAATCAGTTGTAACGACCGTAAAATTGCTTATTAGGTTTTTAGTCAAACATACCTTCAGATATGTAACTAGAAACTTTTAGGTAGTTTTGCGACGGTAGGATGTGATATAACATCGATATTCTCCGTGCCGTTTCTCCAGAGAATCGTCCATATGACGCTCTCTTTTGCAACATCGATGTATGACGCTTCACTAGCAGTAAAACTTTTTCGCAGTTGTTCTAGAGTATGCGCCTCCCTTGAATAAGAGCCAGATTCAAACAAGCGCCTACAAACGAGTATGGCGTGCATGTGGGACGCGAAAGAGTGGTTAGCTACGCAGCGCACTTTTTAACTGTTATAGAGTACTTGGTTAACCAACGGCCCGCTCGGTTGAAGCCGCACGTACAAGCGCAAATACTAATTGCTAATATTTGCACCCTTCACTAAAAACGCCATTTTTTGAATTTGTATGTTGTTTATTTAGCTTGGTTTAGTAATGACAAAGGTGCAATCGAAAAGTATTCTAAAATTTTGGAGAAAATATTGATGTCAGACTCAGAAACAGGTGAGATTTGTTTGAAGGCAATATTTCGGGTATTCGTCTTTATTTATATTATTTTACCCGTCGTTCGCATTAATGATGACTATAAAACCATATTAGTACTCAGATTAAACTGCCTGATATATTTAAGGTCAATTATTTTTACAAACTCTAAAGTGTTATTGTGTAGAAAATGTACTTCTACCTTTTGATGAGCTAAGATAGCGAACGTCGCAGTCGGTGACTAAGTAATTTTCCGGTGGGAGATTCGGTGGCGCATTCGACAGGTGGGTTCGATTTTCAGGGCGGGCTTAACTTTGTCTTGTGGAAAGAGTCCGTCAACTACTCTGCCGAGAGTCGTAGGTTTTTTCCCACAGAGAAAATTGACAGAGTGCGCCAGGATGAACAGACGATAATTGATTGTTGTGAAAATGAAGAATTAGGTTAGTATCGTTCTGCGCTGAAAATCGTACCTGCAATCTCATTGGTGAAAGGCACATGTCCTAACAACTGTTCCTTCGAAGCATACAGTACTGCTCAGAAGTAACCTAACAAAAAACGCGTCTGGAACGCGTCCTAAACGCGTTCCTGTTTGCGTTCCGTTCGCGTTCCGTTTGCGTTCGTTTACGAATGCGTTCCAGACGTGTCGCGTTCCGAACGCGTTCCGGTCTAGCTGGAGCTGGAACTGGAACGGACTCCAAAACGCGCTCAAAACGCGATTCATTCACACTCATAGCGTTGTGCCTGTGTACTGAGAGTGGTCTATTCTAGTATTAGCAATACGTTTCTGGTCGCGACATGGGAAAGCTTTCAGCGTATGCGAGAAATCGAATATTAAATCTGCGATCACGGGGAATGAAAATATTAAAAATAAGAAATGTCTTAAACGACGAAGGTATTACCGCTTCAAAAAGCGCTATCAGCCTTTTCTTGTCAAGCTATAAAGTGTGTGACTTGAATAAGCTTTGGTAAAAGGTCTCGTCTGGATCAGTGACTCGAGTAAGCTTTCGTAAAAGTTCCCGTTTGATTTGTAACATTTTGAGCATGAGTCTTTACGCAAAATAGTTTGCTTTGTTAAAAATATTCACACCTCAACATGACAAGTCATTCGGAGCAACTTGGTATAAAGTGCATATTTAATTGTGTTTTTTGTGACTCCTGGTTATTGTGTTGAGTTTCCGCGGAAAATACCAACTTTAATTAGCACGGGCATTGTCGAGATCGCCTTTCATGATCGATAGCTTTAGAACGCGTTCCAGCAAGATGTGCTTTCAGGCGTAAGCTGTGTTTTTGTGAATCTTTGTTTACTTTTTCCTATAAAGGCCATTTTCCACTACGGCCGTTTCGCCTGTGCGGGCGGAGCACACAGATTTCAACATGCTCTGTCGCTGTGTGTGCGTGCTTGGTCTTGTGTCTACGCCAGGAGAGTAAAGTAATTCAACTTTCTCCGCGTGTACGCAAAATCAAGAAGGGTGAATCAGCAAAAGAGCATGTTTAAAACTGTGCACACCGCCTGCGTGGTCAAAACAGCCCGTAATGGAAAATAGCCTTAAATATATAAATTTCAGAAAGACCTGCATCAATTATTTAGGGAGCAATTAACGGCAATCGTATCAACTTTTGTATATTTGCACATAACCGGATTAAAACAATGAGTTTTCTTAAGTTTTGGTTTATAGGACTTCTGACATTTTTCTGAAATCTTTGCATATAAGTGACTGTTGCATATAAGGGACTAGCATATACGCGGCAGCGACTGTACTTAAATAATATATTATTAAAAGAAATGCAATTCAGCGTATAGCCCACTATTCTGCAAACTGTTCAAAGAATCGTTTTAAACGATGACTCGTTTCAACAAACGTATATATTCAAATGAGAGTCTCGTAGTGAGCAGAGTTCACGAAAATGATATTTTTGTCTCAACTTGGTTTGTAGCCTTTCTGCTCTTAGGTGATATTTTCATTTTGTGGGATTTTATGTTGCTATTATTATAGTAAGCAATATAAAATGTGCAAGCATTTAAGACACTTGTTCAGGCAAACACACGTTGTCGTGTGGTTTTGCTCTAAGTATGGCGAGACCAGAATGCGTTCCAAGAAAAACAGATTACGTTCCAGCAAGCACACGGTCTAGCGAGAACTCCAACGCGTTCCAAGATAAACGCGTTCGGAAATAGTTTAGAACGCGGTTAGAACGTCCTCCTAGAGGCGTTCCAAACGCGTTCTGAACGCGTTCCGGACGCGTTCGGAACGCGATCGAACGCAAATGGAACGCGAACGCACTGTTAGGTTACTTCTGAGCAGTACTGTAATTGCTAACCAAACTGTATGACGAGATCTTTTGTTGGCAAGTTGTTTACCCATAAATGCCATGCGCCTCGGTGGTTTTAATATTTTATTTGTTAGTTTACTCTGTCTAACTGCAGGTGATTTTACTCGTCAAATTAGAGACTCTTAAGTTGGAACAATTTGGTTTTCACCAAATCTTTTCTTGGTCAATATTTGTAGAAATTGGAGTCGTACCGAAATTCTTCTACGTACCAGAGAATGCTATTGGAGATGAGCGAAAGAACCCTGGAAGTCAGGAAAGGTTAGCATCTTCGAAAGAGTATGTCAGCTTATGGGATCAGTCTCTGTACATCATGGTGAAACTATTGGGTAAGTTCAAGTAACTATATTGCCATCTTGTCATCACCTAACAATTGTAGTTCTGGTTGGTTTACATGAAAATGCGGAGTGCGGGAGTGCAGGAGTCCCGGAGTGCGGAGTGTTGAAAATGCGGAGTTAATTTTTTAGTGCAAAGTTTCTTCGAAACTTTGCAGTATTGTAATGAGTGGCAAAAATTCACATGAGTCAGTCATACAGTCATACAGTCATAGTGTAAACTTTCCGGGGGGTTCATGTAGGTGTTTGTCGTGCATATTTCTATTAAAATGTTAAGCAACTCGATTAGTAGCTATGTACCCCCGTTTTCGCTTAAATTTCCATCGAACACGTGCTTTCTGGCGAAGTATAAATAAATTGCCGCACAAATGGCGGAAGTCAGAAGAGTGAGAAAAATATAACAGGCGATCAGAACTTTATTTCTACATCTGTACACTTGCTAAATGCCTGATTTAAACCTACAACATGTCATGAGTTTTTGCTCTATCAGACAAATTACAATTCAAGAAAACGAGAGCTCGGAAATCAGCAATGAGTTGTACTTATAACTCAGTCGTGGTGCAATGTAAATTCGTGGTGTTTCTCGCCATTCTAAGTGCTATTTTATACATACAGCACGGTAACAAATGTCAGAACGATGTGCCGAACAAAGCGTTGCTAGTGAATCGCCACGTGCGTAGAAAGCTGTGCCATATCGCTATATATGATATGGTGTATGTACACGCGGGTATGACTTGACGATGTGAACAGTTAGATCACGCTTCAGACGAAATTTAGTGAGCAAACTGCATGCATACTAGCCAACAGCTACATCATTTGCTGGGCAGGATACTTTTCGGCCGCATGCATGCTATTATGCAAAGCTTGATATAGCTGAATGTTTCAGCTGACATTCGTATGAACACTACAACGCTCCGATGCTTCAACGTGTAACATCGGCCGGCCAGCACGGGTCTTTTACATATAAGTATTTTAGTATTATTACGTACAGGTAGGGACACGCATATTATTCCGGAATTTCTTTTGGAATAATTGGGAACTTTTTGGAACTGGGAATAATAGGTTAAATAAAACAATATTGAGAATAATAGGCCAAGTTTAAAGCGTTATTTTTCTATTAAGCGTTAAAATTTAAACACTAAAGTATTAATTAAATTCGCGTTTTCCTGATCTTGGTATGACTTGACTTGATATTGATTGAGTTGGGGAATAACTTTGAGAATAATAGGGGAGAAATTTGGGAATAATGGGGGAAAGTTTTGGGAATAAAGGAATAGAATAATGGGTAAATTTTTGGGAATAATGTGCCTGTCTAGTGGATATGAATGTGATTCGCTCGCTAAATATGGAAATTACCTTTTGCCATGCGTAAGTCGCCTGTTGTAAACATGTTGCACGTGAACAACACGCATTATTAGGCGTGTTTTAATGGGAACTTTCTGCAGATATTCGATGCGATTGGCTAGTTAGTCGATTGCCACGCAAATAAACTATTGCATCATGATATAAATGCTTGTGGTGCAAAGTCAACGATATATTGTCATTGTTGTGATATTGATTTCAAGACTCGTGATGAGAAGTAAACGGTTGAGTTTCCTCCTGACTCGTAACAGACATCTTATGAAAAGCAAAAGACGACGAGATAGCCCACGTGTTATCGCCACTCGCTTCACTTGCCAGCGAGCCCTTATGTAATCGAGGAAAACGGCAAGGAGATAGCCTGCGTGTTATCGCCACGGACCTTGTTCACGGGTCCAGCACAACGGTGCAAAATCGTGTGCAATTCAAAGCGAAACTATCGAGATCTTACGAGAAATTACTAGCACTTATGAGAAACTATGAGAACTTTATATGTGAAACAATTATGCATATGTGAAACACTGCTTGTCACTCAATATGCTCAACGTGACCTTGGGAATACATCAAAGGTCAATGAGACTTGCAATTTTGCAGACACTCATGACACTAGTTTAGAAACACCAAGTTATCTTACTGCATCACCAGAAAACCATAATGCTTACACAAATGTTTTATCTACATCCACACCAAAAATCAAGCACCATAATACTTATCAGCCTTCTGCTGTCAATCGAAGTAGATGTAGGTCACTATGTCTTAACAGACGAAACAGCGAGAGGCGCGACCGTGAGCCGTCTAGAATTCCTGTGAAAAAGTTATCCAATTAATGAGCAAAAGTAAAGCTAAAAGGCGCAAAATAAAAAGCTATATAAAACAGTATGTTCCTAAATCATCGTCTTGGCACAGTTTCCTGTCTACTAGATTCCGCAAATATGTCAGTCAGAAACTAACAATGTAAACATGTAAATGTAATCAAATGTAAACAAATGTAAATGTAAACAATGTAAACATGCAGATTTAGCTATTCCGGCTCCGAAAAGGGAATTTCTAAAAAGAAGTTTTAAATACAGTGGCGCAAAACTCTGGAATAGTCTATCATTGGAAGCAAAATTGGCTGAATCTGAAAACGCTTTTAGGTTAAATATTAGATAGGGTCACACCTAAAAATCCTTTGTAATATAGTTTATAGTATTTTTGTTTCGTGTTTGTATATAGATTACTTTTAGTGTCTCGACGCCCCTCATGGAAACCAACTAAATGTTGATTGAGGCTAGCGTCGATAATGGTTTTTAAATAAAGGTTCATACATACATACATACATACATACATACATACATACATGTCGCAATTTAGAAAGCCGTGTCGTGCGAGAAAGTTGCGAAAGTTTGATGAGAAAGGAGTGCTTAAGATGTCAAATTTACGTAGGGGAAGGACAAAAAAACACAAATTGTGCAAATTAAGCTACCCTAACAATAAAAGCATTAGTAAATGCAACATGCAGCAACTAAAGACATCTGACAAACTTTTCTTGTTCGTATGCGGTGATATTGAATTGAATCCAGGACCCGTAAGTTGTTCAAGTATGTCGGTGCTGACTACAAGGCTAGCCCGTATTGGTCGAAAACCAGTAAACGTTGTTGGTGATGGTAATTGCTTCTTTCGTAGTGTAAGCCACCAACTGTACGGAACTGATGAAAATCATCCGCAAATAAGAGCTGTTGCACTCCAACATTTGATAAACTGTCCAGAATATTTTGTGGAATATAATACTGATCAATCGTGGTTGCAATATTTGCAAAATATGTCGATTCTTGGTACATGGGCAGATCATATTATTATACAGGCAGTTGCTAATACAAACAGTTTGCGAATTAACATCACGGAAAGTGCACCAAATTTCTCTGAGTCAACAATTGTAAGCTCAATTTATACTGATAGTGAGATTCAGCGAAGAAGTGCGCGAAATATTTTTATCGGACATCTTGATGAACTTCATTATGTGTCGACAACACCCATCACACAATCGATTTCTGCGCAAATAATAAATCAGACAACAACTGACAAACTTACAGAAATCTCACAAAACTCTCTATCCAATAAAAGTTCTTCAAAAGAAACAGTGTCTATGAAAAATTCAGAAAAAAGAAAACAATACATGAAAATATATATGAAAGAAAAAAGAAAGAATAGCGAATTTAAAAAGAAAGAAAGTGAGAGAAAAAAGTTATATTATAATAACTATAAAAACTCCAATTCTACAAAAATTAGGGAATCTTGGCATAAAGCCTCAGCTGCATACAGGGAAGTACACGCTGAAAAAGTTAAGGAATCGAGTAAGAAAGCCACCGAGACCTACAGAAAAACAAATCCTGAAAAAGTTAAGGAACTATTTAATAAAGCCTCTGCAACATACAGAGAAGCAAAGCCTGACAAGGTTAAGGAATCGAGTAAGAAAGCTACTGAGACGTACAGAAAAACAAATCCTGATAAAGTTAAGGAATTATTTAAGAAAGCCTCTGCGACATACAGAAAATCAAATCCTGATATGGTTAAGGAATCTGACATCAAAGCCACTACGGCGTATCGACAGTCTAAGCCAGAAAAAGTTGCAGAATCATCTAGAAAGTCGAGTAGAATATATAACCAGAACTATCCTGATAGAGTTCAAAATCTTCAAAAAAGCAATTATTTGAAAAGAAAACTAGCTTGTACTGAGAATGACAATAGAAGTGATAACAAAAGATCATCTATTAACTCCCAAGATAATTTGTTTGAGAATTTAAAAGAAACGTCTGGTGATACGAGGTCGTCAGTAAGCATAGCTAAAGTTATAGAATTATTTCATAAAAACATCAGCATTGGACCAGAATATACATGCACATGTTGTGACCAATTATGGTATAGATCATCTGTCACTGAATGCAATATTTCTTTATATAAATCATGTTCGAAAGAAATCCTTGATTTATGTTTTGCTGGTCTGAAGAGCATTGATAACACTGAATGGATATGTGGTACATGTCACTCAAATCTTAAAGTTGGTAAAGTACCAAGTTGTGCGAAAGCCAACAAAATGACTTTCCCAGAAAAGCCCGGTGTCTTAAAGAATTTAACTCCTCTTGAAGAAAGACTAATTTCCCTAAGAATACCTTTTATGCAGGTGCGGGAACTGCCTAGTGGAGGACAGTTAAGTATTCATGGGAATGTAGTTAATGTTCCTGCCGATGTCAACACAACCGTTAGCGTTTTACCTAGACCAGTAAACGAGTCACAAACTATTCCTATTAAATTGAAAAGACGGCTCGGTTATAAACACCATTATCAATTTCAGAATGTTAGACCTACGAAAGTTTTGGATGCAGCTCAATACTTGGTACGCACTAGTGAAATATTCAAGAACGAAGGAATACAACTAATGGATAATTATTTGTCAAATCCAGTCAACAATGACAAAGAGTGGTCAGAATTTATTACCAAGGACACCAAGGAAACTTCAGATAATCTGTCAAATGATATGAATCAAGAAGCAGTGGAGACACGAGTAAGTAACGACTCTGTTGACAATGACACTGATGATGAGTGGTGTGAAGTAGCTGAACGACCATCAGGTGTAATGGATACATTATTGCAAGAGCCTGACATTACTCAAGATGGTGACAAAATAATCAGTTTTGCACCAGGAGAAGGAAATAGACCACTTGGTATATTTATAGATAAAGATGCTGAATTTCTGTCCTTCCCTACCATTTACTGTGGCAAACGACAAGCTGATAACAGTGAAAGACTTGTGCCTGTTCACTATAGTACAATTTGTAAATGGGAATTACGAAGTCAAGATAGAAGAGTTGCTCAGTCTGTGCCAAACATTTTTTACAAACTAAAAAAATTACAAATCAGACAAATTCAAGGGAGTGCCAGTTTATTGTTGCGTAAATGTAAAACCAAAAATAATATGTACACAGCTGGCGATCTGAAGTCGGAAAGTTCAGTTAACAAACTAATTAATTTAGATGAAGGATTCTAAGTTGTAAGAAATTTACGCAGTTCCCCTCCATACTTTGAAAGATGTAAGAAACATCTATTTGCAATGATTCTTCAACTAGGTACACCAACATGGTTTGGTTCATTTTCAGCCGCTGAAACACGCCGGATTCATTTGATTAAAATTCTTGGTCGACTGATTGACAACAAAGATTATACTGATGATGAGGTTAAACAGATGACCTGGCAAAAGAAATCTGAACTTATACAGAAAGATCAAGTAACATGTGCACGAAATTTTGAACACATGGTAAAACTATTTAATCACAATTTCAGTAAGTGTTCATGTCATCCAATAGGAGAGGTTGATATTTTCTATCGTGTTGATTTCCAGCAAAGAGGTTCTCCACATATTCATGGATTATTCTGGATCAAAAATGCACCAGAGTGTGGTAAAGATTACGATGAAGATATTGTCAAATTTATAGATAGCTACGTTTCATGTAAAGTTGATTCAAACGATTTAACTGAACTTGGAAATTTACAAAGGCATAAACACTCTAAAATTTGCAAGAAAAGAGGAATTGCTGTTTGCAGATTTAATATTCCTTTACCACCAATGCCGAGAACTATGATTTTGGAGCCTTTATCTGAGCTAGATCTGGATAAGAATGTCACACAAGTGTTGAAGGAAGCTTTACGACAAATACGTTCATTATTAGATTCTGTCAAAGCAGATGAAACCATGACCTTTGACGAATTTCTCGAAAAATTAGAGTTATCAAAGCAGCAATATCTAAAGGCAATAAGACTTTCTCTTAAACATTACACTTTGTTATTGAAATGCTCGCCAGCTGAAATTAGAATCAACTGTTACAATCAAAATTTACTGAAAGCTTGGCAAGCTAACATGGATATTCAGTTCGTTCTAGATCCTTATGCTTGAGCTGTTTATACCCTTTCATATATCACTAAAGGTCAACGAGAAATGAGCAAGTTACTTCGAAAAGCATGTGAAGAAGCAAAAGAAGGAAATAAGAATATTGTTAACAAGGTGAGACATATTGGTAACAAATTTTGCAATGCTGTTGAAATCAGTGCACAAGAGGCTGTGTACTTGGTAATGCAAATCCCTTTGAGACGATCATCTCGAGAATTCTAATTCATCACTACTTCTGATCCAGAAAAATGAACATTCTTATTAAAAAAACATGGATAAAATTAAAGATCTTCTTGACAATTCTATTGATATTGAAACAGATAACATTATCAAAAGATATCAGAGAAGACCAAAGAACTTGGAAAACTTATGTTTAGCTGATTTTGTAGCATGGTTTAATTGCAAAACTAAGAGTAATCAACAAAGCAAACTTAAATCAAATTCACCTTTGGTAGATGATTATCTTGTGGAGAATAATTTCGATGACAATGAAGATGATGATTTTTCAGAGAAAGAACAAGAAATACATGAAAATGATGAATATCAAATGAAAGGTGGAATAACGCTTGTAAAGAGACAGAAGCCAAGAATAATACAATCTGTTAGGTTTAATAAAAACAAAGATCCAGAAAATTAATCTAGAGAACAGATAATGCTTTACACAGCATGGAGAAATGAAAAAACAGATCTTCTGCAAGATGTTCAAAGTTACCAGGATTGATATGAAATTGTCAAAAACGCGATAGAACAAAAAAGAAAACTGTATGAAAATCACGCTGAAGTTCTTGATCAGGCAGTTCAAGATATTGAAAGTGAAAAAACTCTTGTCGCTCTAAACGCCTAATACAGAGATGAACAAGACAGAGAAATTGGCCCAAAAGCAAGTGAATTATTTGGATGCTTCGATCTCGGAAAAGATAAACAACATGCCCAATACGACCTAATGAATGATATTGGTATATATCCCTGAACAAACGATGATGAAAAATTTGTTGTAAAAAGACTGAATGATGCGGAATTTAGAAAAGTTGTGCAATCACTCAATGTTGAACAAAAAGAGTTTTTTTTTTACCATGTACTGAACTCTGTCAAGACTGATAAACAGCCAATGAGACTGTTTTTAAGTGGAAATGCTGGTGTTGGTAAAAGTATTATCACTAATGCTTTGTATGAAGCTCTTATAAGATATTTAAATTCTAAACCTCAGAATGATCCTGACGATGTCAGTGTTGTAAAAGTAGCCCCAACAGGCAAAGCTGCATTTAACATAAGTGGAAATACACTTCATTCCGCCTTTCAAATACCTGCAAACAGAGGATTCAATTATTGTACACTAGATAGAGACAGATTGAATACAATAAAATCCCAATTACAGAGATTAAAAGTTATTTGTATTGACAAGATAACTATGGTAGGCAGTGGCATGTTTTATTTTCTTGATTTATGATTGCAGCAAACCATGGGCACAAAAGGGCCATTTGGCAGTCTTAGCATAATGACTGTTGGCAATTTATTTCAATTAAAACCCATACTTGATAATTGGAAATTTGAAAATTCAAAGGATGGATAAGCTGCATTAGCAACAAATCTGTGGCAAAAATACTTTCAAATGTTTGAATTATCACAGGTTATGAAACAAAGGAAAGACAAAGACATTGCTGAAATTTTAAATCGTATCAGAGAAGAAAATCAAACTGAAGCCGACATTCAAGTCTTAAAAGAAAGAATTTTAAAACTTAGTCTGCAACATCCTGATTATCCAATATCTTCAACCCATTTATTCTGTATAATTATGGCTGTTGATCCACATAATCATGACGTTTTTCAGAAATCTTCAAAGAGAAAGTCAACGTTAAGGCAATAGATATTATACTTGGAGATTTATCTAATGACTTAAAAGAAAGAGTCAAAAAGGCAATCCCAAACGATCCTTAAAAAACCAAGGGTTTGTACTTGGTTTGTTCAGTACTTCAAGATGCAAAGTATGACCTCAAAACAAATGTATGAGTTTTAGATGGTATGGCTAATGGTGCTGAATACGTAATCAAGAAAATGGATTGCTGAGTAGAAAGCTCATCAAAACCAAGTATTATCTGGGTTTTGTTTCAAGAAGAACATATTGGGAATGATTATTGCAGAGAATACTCTTATCTGTTTAACGAAAGCATGGAAAAAATGTGGGTTCCTGTTCTTGATGTAAAAAGACAGTTCACGAAAAATAAAATAGAACTACTTTGGAGACAGTTTCCTTTAAGACCATCTGCAGGAAAAACTGTTCACCATTGTCAAGGAGATACATTAACGAAGCCCTAGTTGATCTTCCATCGTTAAAGCAGGAGCACATGCATTATGTTGCATTTAGCAGACTTAAAAGCATTTCTGGATTACATATTCTCAATCTGAACGAGAAGAAAATAGCGGTAAGCAAGAAGGTACAAAACGAAATGACAAGACTAAAAGAAAATTCTGTACTTCGCAGTCATCTTCCGTTTCTTTATAAAGATGCTACTGAGATATTTAATATATTATTCCAAAATGTGAGATCATTACATCTTCACATTGCTGACATTGTGAGTGATTACAATGTTAAAGCAGGAAATATCAAAATGTTTGTAGAAACTGCTTTTTGTAGTAATGACAACAATGCATTTATCAGATTCCAAGCTTTCATCTATACACAAATGACTTTATCCCAGATGGTACTAGAACACCGTACGGCACTGCTGTTTATGTAAAAATGACCTGCAACTAGTCTTAGAACCTTCAAGATGCAACTATAATAAGGTAGAAATGACACTGATGAAAGTAAACCGACCAGCAAATAATTTACACATTGTAGGAATTAATCGTTCTAAATCAAAAGTGAGAATTTCACTGTTCATATACGCTTTAAAACATTTGCACTCTATCTACATAAATGATCCGAATACTCCTGTTATCATTCTTGGTGATTTAATGTTAACTTTTTTGAAAACACATCCGACAAAAATACACTCTAAATATTTAATTGAAGAAAAGCGATACATACAACTTATTAGCCAAGTAAACACTGACTATAAAACACAAATCAATCACATATACACTAATATTCCTGAAAGAGTAAAATGTAGTGGTGCCGTAGAATCTTACTTTAGCGATAATAAGCCTATTTTTGCATCACTTATTTGATATTTTAGTTTTTAATAATTAAGAGCGGATAGTTAATACAAAAACAAAAGTGCAAATCACTATATTGCATGAACAAGAGAGAACAAGGAAACAACAGGCAAAGAGAACAAGAGGCACAAAAAGTTATTCTTTGAAGCAGAACAAGAAAGTGTCGGCCACACTAGTTACAACAACCATACAACATCTTTGCCTCCCTCTTATTGGAGGGCCTATGTCCCTACTCATTAGCGACACAAGAAGATTCCTCATGGGTGACTTCAAGGCTTTGAAGAGGTAAGTTTTGTAAATTTTGTGTTGTGATTATTGTTATCTCTGTTCTTAAATCTTTTCATTATTGCAGAAACATCAATCATGATCGTGCATTGTATTTGAGATAAAGATTGTTTTATCTAACAGAAGAAAGGCTCCCAATGAATCAAGGCAATAAGGTAGTAGGCATACGTATTGCTTAAATTCAGTTTGCGATTGCATGCAAGAAAAAATATACTGTCACTTCAAACTACTGTTCGCTCTGATCTCAGATAAACTAATCAATTGCTCACTTTTCATGGCAGGTAAAAAGTACACAAATCCAAGGACAAAACCACAATAGTGCATTCTCATATCTCAAGAATGAAGTTTGGAGTTTACCAACTGCTAACAAAAACAGAAAAATACGCGCTGCACTTTATAGTATACTTGGTCCTGGACCGTAGCCGTAACTTGTAAACTGTCAGCTATCAACGTAGGATGAAGTTGTCAGAAATCTATCAAACAACTACGACCAAGAGCAATCGTAAAGAACGAATTCCACGCCAAGCCAGGAATGCATAAACACAATGGTTCTTCGACAGAAAACTGACGTCACTCAAACAAACAATATATCTTTATTCTATCTCATACGAACAGCAGATGCATGAACCTATATAGTATGTCAAATACTAAATCAATAAGTGTATATTTGTGATGTCAAAATCATCCCATAAATCAAGCCTTGACATAAGTTGCAAATGGGGAAATAAAGAATGACAGTCTTGTAAAGCTTTTCCTTATCTGCATTCATCAGCGTTTGCCTTTTGAAACTTTGCACTATCTTTGGATCCCTCATTGGCGACAGCACCACTGAATATCGTTCGATTTCAAACAATGACTTTCAAATGTTAATAAAGCCAGTTTATTTTACTATCCACAGTGAAAATTTGAAGAAAATCTGTTGAATAAACTAATTTTATGAGCATTCTTATAATCTCATTCTCACATGTGTCGGCCATGTTTGTCCAATTGTCATGCAATGCGCGGCCGGCAACTTGCGCACTCTTTTCGGTGCGTAAATATTGGAACTGCATCCCCCCAGGAAAAAATAAACCCTGAGAATCGATTCGTGCAAAAATTGTTGTCAAAATGGTGCTATTTTGTTGCCTAGGTAAACGCTTGCGAGCTTCCAGCCTTTTCCCATATTGAATATATAATGATGCGGAAAATTTTAAAAATTAAACGAGACTTACCTGTAAGTTGAAGTTTGATTGTAATTCTATGAGTTATTGGACAAGGAAACTGAG
>JAOBYK010341466.1:0-17520 GCA_025434845.1 Phenganax subtilis | reverse complement strand
TTACAACCTTTCCACTGCTACAAGCAACCAGCCGAGCACTCCTTTAGCTCGAGTATACGCTCAGCGAGCGTCTTGTTATATATTATCTTATCAATTATCATTTTGACTTATTAAACATCGAGCATGCAGAGTCGTTTTGCTTCCCACTACTTCTTTACTGCACATGCATGCATGAATGAGTAAATAAGTTGTTTTAAGTTCCTGGTTTATCTTTGCCTTACTTTTTTGATGAGCTAAACGAAGTCTTTATTGTTACAGCTCCAAAAAATGAATACCCGTGCAGTGCCGGCTGTGGAGCGGTATTTCCAGGAACAAACACCCGTGTACGGCATGAGCCAGCCCATGTTCGAAGACAACTCCAAGTTCTGTGGGTACCCCTTCAGGTATCTGAAAAATTTAAAACGCCTCGAACAAAGTGAGGGGTGCCCACGGGCTTCAAAAGAGGAATGACAAGTAAGTAATGGACTAGAAGCTACCATATCGCAAGTGAATGCAGTCTGTCGCCTGCACAATTGCCATTACGCATAAGTATGCGTTTGTTTTTTGTTAGTACACATGTATATGTTCTGTTTCCACAAGCCTATTTATCTCGTAAGAAACTACGTTTGTGCGGCATGAAACACTTTCTATATATTATCTTTATATATGTATTTATCTGTAAATTTATCTATTTATTTATCTATTTATATGTATTCAAAGTTTATGTACTTTAGCTAAACATCTCAAAATTTTCTGAATTTGGTTTCGTTTTCATCTAGACCAAAGAAGATTCATAAATACGAGCCTCGTAGCATTGGGTAGGGTCCTAAGAAAGCTGAACAACAGAGTTGGAGAAGAGTGTCATATAACAGTTACGTATATTTTAAACAGATTGGCTAGTGCTGAGGTTCTTTTGGCATAAACTAAGAAAAACATTTCTTGTAGAAGGCATTGTAGAAAAGGCTAAAAAAGGATTATTTACAACGAAGGCTCACCGTTCGTCAAACTAATCGATTTTAGGAAAAACCCCGTATTTTCCACTGTCCCCCCGCCTAAGTCTTCTCCATTACTTTCTTGGACCGTAAAAATTCACTCTTGAATTGAGATTTGAACTCAATCATCCCCAAAGAAATTTTGGTTTAGTTAGATTTGAGTGACTGTGCATATTTATCCCTTCATTTATCTACCTATTTATTTATCTATTTATTTATGTATTTATGTATATATCTTTTTATCTATTTATTTATCTATTTATTTATCTTTATCTATTATCTTCTAGCTTATTAAACATACAGCAGAGTTGTTTTGCTTCCCACGATTTCTGTACTCCACATGCATGAATGAATGAGTGAATGAGTTTTTTTAAGTTCCTGGTTTATCTTTGCCTTACTCTTTTGATAAGCTAAATAAACTTTTTAATATCAAAAGAAGGAACTCCCATATGCCGTACCCTAACATTCCAAGACGCAAGCTCAACGACGCGGCCATGAATATTGGGTGTACTTTATGTTGAAAATATTGTTTACAAAATGAAATACAGCATTACTGGCACTAGTACAGTAGTGCTTCAGTATTGTTATGACTCCACCAACATTGGAAACAGCCTCTGCAGTGCTTGAAGAATAACATGTATCGCGTCGTAATTCTAGTTCTGGTAAGAGCGACGTGATTTTCGAAAACTTAAGTCTTAAACAGGGGAAAATTTGTACCCGAGATAAATCACAAGTATTTTATTCTGAATTTCAGGAAAAGTCTCCCTATGTTGGATTTGTAATATAGACGGCTATAGCAACGCACATGTATTATCGAGCGTTTGTGATTTTGTATTTAAAATGTAAAGTGCTCATTTCAACGTTCGCCTCATTGAGCGTTGTAGAATCTCAAGGTCCCTATTTCCACGCAATCAAACAGCCGTACCCGGCTTCAGGAAAGATCCCACGTGGAAAAGAAATATAAATGCAAGTCCTGATGTGAAACATCCATTTAAACATCAATTGAATTGCTAAGTAACTATTATATAAACAATCTATATGAATCGCCAAGTAACACGCGGCCAGAAATTGTTGCAAACACAACTGCACAGATACTTGTACTCTGTGCGTATCTACTTTTATCTGTTTGTTGGAATCGAATTCGGAAGACGTCAAAAACTTATTATTCTATAAAGAAAATGGATTGGAACAAGATGACTCGTTCTTCAATATGAGAGACAACCAAATTTGCCAAATTTTAAGTCGATTAGTCAATTTGAATTACTTGTGTTATAGATTCCTAACACACGGCTTAAAAATTCTTATCTCCAAACGTTATTTACTTTTTGCTACATTAGCACAGTAATCGGATAAGCTGAACAAAGAAAATTTTTAACGAATGAAAATCTAACAATGCTTGTGTTAAAATTTATACTGTTGTTGAATACTAGAGCGCATATTAAATTGTTAAAATCTCTCGCTATACAATGATACTACAATTAGAGAATTGACTCTCAATAGAGTCCCATCAAGTTAACTTATTTCACCCTCTGGCGTACGTTTTATTATCCAAGTGCGATGCAAGACGAACCTTGTAGTAGTTACATTTGTTTGCATTGTTTACGTTGATGGCACTGCTTGGAACAAATGTAGATTTTGCTTCACTTCATTCTTTAATAAATTGCTTTAAATTCTTGGGTTTTTTTTAAAAATTCGATTTGCCAAGGTACTTAAAAACTTCAGAACCTACAATGACCAAAAAAGGCAGTTAATGCTTAGTGCTTTAAACTTGTGGTTTCACGTATCGTTATTGTAGCATTGTGACCAAATAGGGACCTAAATGTATTAAGTAAAGAACTGCTAATTATGTGAATTTCAATAGAACCTGAATAAAAGCAGCAGACATGTCCATGACAAAAGAGAGAGAGTATCACTATCTATGACGAGAGAGAGAAAATCACACTATCATGAGAGAAACAGGTCGAAAGAAATAAACGAACTGCTCCAATCGTCAGCCATGTTTAAAATTCAAGAACTTAGATTTTTAAACTTCTCTGCTCTTTACAGAATTAATTGTGAGATTAATTGGGATCATTAAAAAATTAAAAAGACACACGTTTTTGCAGTTTCCGTACAGTTCTGAAATCCAATCAAGCACTTCTAGTACAAAAATACGAATTTGAAAGCAAGCAAAACAAGAAAGAGAAAGTTTGCATTTTGTTATATTAATTTAGCAAAAGCACAAATTTATTACACTAAAATTTTAACTGTCTTTAAAATGGTAGTTTATTTACATGTGGCTCATATTTTGATTTTTTTTATTTAGAAAATGCAGGAAGATCATCCACAGAAGAAGCGTTCTCAGAAACGAAAGAAGGTAAACGTTTTAAAACGGACTACACCCATTTTTTTGTCAGCATCGAGGCAGTTAAATGAATGCTAACTTTCTGTGTTAGCTATTAAATCAATGCGCTTTCAAAGCTATTGTGTATGTGTATGAATGTGATGTTAATGCTCTGTTATTGTCTCGATTACCTCTCAAGGCTAAGTAATCAAGAAGTAATTGAACAGGGCAACATGTTGACTGACGATTAATTCGTATAGTGAAAGGGCGCTGGTTGTAGTTGTGCTTAAAATCGTGAAAAGTTAATTTTATACCTAGCACTCGGTTATCCGAGTCCGAAACATACGCGAGTTGCTGCATTTGTAGAGGCTGGCCACCCCCGTTGCTGGAGAACGTAATTTCCCCAATCCTCAAGAATGCAAAGAATGCTAAAGCGCACATAGCTTTAAATTGGCAGGTCTGATAATGAGATCCTGTTATGTGTGGTGACGCATTAAGAAAACTGGCCAGAATTGGTAACATGATAGGAGGTCGAGTGTCCAATTTCGAGCCAGTTTTGCCATAGCCTTATAACATTTGAATAATATAAAAGACTCGCATTGGATCTGGGTAGCCTGATAACTTGTGAGAGTAACCGAGTGCTGAAACGTATGTATTGACCATAGAGGGAGCATAATTGCACTCAAATAAATACGCTATGAAAAGAGCTAAAGTAGCCGGCGAAATAGGCAAGCCAAAACAAGCGGTCTGAAACAACGCACTGTGAAATTGACAAAAAAGCTTCCATGCTCGAGTGTAAGTCGGAATGGAAGACGGCTGTAAGCTAGACGCAGTCAAATGAGTAACTATATTGGCCAGCTTTGCGGTTGCAGATGCGGGGGTATGTCTGTAGGACAAGGACTCATGTTTGTTGGCGCCAGCTGCCTGAATGTTTGAACCTGAAAGCGAGACAAGCAATCAGCTAGTTTGTTCTTAACACCCGGAATGTGTTGCGCTCGAAACAAAATATTATTTTGCAAGTATACGAGCACCAGTTTCCGAACAAAAACCATCCAAGTTTTATCGCCGCAAGACTGTTTGTTGATAACATGCACGAGCGCTTCGTTGTCTGTAAAAAATAGAATGGAATGATTCTGCATTTTGTGGCCCCACAAACATAAACTGAGAACAATCGGATAAAATTCCAGAATAGCAATGTTGCGATGCAACGAGCAAGTAGGGCATTCGCCATAGCACCAGGCAGTCCCAGAGATAGCTCCAAATCCAATAGAGCCGGATGCATCAGTATACAGGTTCAATTTTGTTGAATCGCACCATTCCTCGTTGCGAAAGAAAGACCATTGAAATCCGACAAGAATGTCAGCCAAACACGTAAATCATTTTTAACCTCAGAATTTAAGTGAATGAAATGGTGCGCACTCGTCACGCCATGGGTAAGATCATAAAGACGCCGTAAAAAGGCAACGCCGGGCGTGACAACTGCACAGGCAAAATATAGGAGACCAATGAATGATTGCAGCTCCTTTAGTTGAACTTTTTTACGGTGCAAGAAACCACAAATCTGTTCGATACATTTTGTGATTTTTTCTTGCGGTAAGCGAGCTTCGGATTTTATGGAGTCCAATTCAATACCAGCAAACGTCATCGTTGTTGCTGGACCGATTGTTTTGTTTGGTGCTATGGGAATGCCCAAGTGGTTGCATAGAGATACGAAATGGTCTAACTTGCATTTACATTGTTCGTACGTCAGAGAAACGAATAAGAAATCATCCAATAAATGAAGGAGTTCGTCAATTTCGAGTTTATGTCGAGCAATCCATTCAATAGCTGTGCTGAAAGTTTCCAAAGTCTTACATGAACTGGAACATCCCATTGGCATACAGCGGTCGTAATAAAATAAACCTTGCCATTTAAAGCCCAAAAGTGGATAGTCCGTGGGATGAATAGGTATAATACGAAAAGCACTCTTTATGTCGGTTTTGGCCAAAAAACAGCCCCGCCCTGCCCTTTTGATAAGCCTAATGGCGTCGGTAACATTCGCATACTGAACATGTGTGTAATCTGAAGCCATCCCATCATTAACTGAAAAACCCTTAGGAAATGATAAATGATGGATTAGCCTAAAATCACCCGGGGCTTTTTTAGGCACAAGACCTAAAGGTGAAACACAAAATGGCGAAAACGGGGGAGCTGTAAATGGGCCAGCTAATCTGTTAGCAGACAATTCATGTTCGAGTTTCATGTCGACCACGTACGGATTTTGTAAAGCAGAAAGTAAATTTTTAGCCATTTGAGATATACGGGGGCCATTAAAGTGCAGGAAAAAGCCTTGTGAAAATCCCAATATCAGATTATTTACTATATCTGGCTGGTATCCTGCAAGTAATTCAACCAGAGGTTGAAGTTTTACTGGCGTGGGAAGCAGTTGGTTTTGGTCAACGGTCAGAATTGGTGAAAGACTTGTCTGAAGAGCCACGAAAATTACACTGATTAGCGCGATGAGCGCCTCTACACTTGAAACAAACGTGTTTAAACTTGCAACCGTTGCAAATTTGAACGCGATGAAATGGAAAACAATATCCTGATGGAATTTTTAAGGCGGTTGTTTTTGAAGGCGCAGCATGAGAAATACTAGCAGATCCCTTACCAACTGGGTACTGCGCATGCAGCCAAGGTTCACCGTGAACAGAACTCCAAGGTAAACGAACGGCTTGGGTGTGCCTTAAATAGCGAAAGTTATCATCATAAAAACGCCAATTCTGACTGCGCGCAGCCAAATCGCGAATAGTTTGCCCATATTTCATGAGTGCGGGGCCCTCATGTGGGTATTTCTGCGTATAAACGCCTACAAAAACATGAAAGGCCTGTAGCCAAAGATCAATTGTCTGCACCTTCCTTGGTCGAGCAGGCTCAAGGCAAAGAGATGCCGAATTTCCAGCCTCTGTATTTTGGAAGGAAATTTGATATCTTTCTTGGTTTGGATTGCTCAAAAAGGCCCCGAAATCGACAAACTCCTCATTCCAAATTTTTCCTTTAAGTTTTGCTGGAATTCTAGAATCTATGGGCAGACTAGCAGAATGAAACAAACTAGGCGGAGCTACATTGTCGTTTAGACTGGGAGACAAAAGCAACAACTGTGTCTCACCTGAAATATGACAGTGAGCCGCAGCTATTGCCTCGTTTACTGTGGTTTTGACCTCACCAAGAGACAGCTCGGCCGTAGAAGATACAGGTGGGATCACGGTCGTAACCACCGAAACGACTGGGAGGCTGGGAGCATTGGCAGGTAGCTGGGCAGAAAGCTGGCGAGTCACCTCGGCTGCTACGGTCGAGACCAAAGATGCAACCAGGTCTGGGTGAAGCTGTTGTATTTGTGATGGCAAACCACCAGAGACCGAAGGCGACGTAGAAGCTGGTGCAGAACTGGAAGATAAAGCCGTGTGTGTTGAAGAAGATGATATCGCTGCCTGTGTTGCTTGTGTAGATAGCATAGTGGTACATCTTCGACTTCGGCGTGACAAGGGTCCACTATCAGCGGCGGTGTGAGCTCGTTTTCTGCTCTGCGACTTCTTGGGCGGCATACTAAAATGACAAAACTCAGCACAAGCGTGATGAGTAAAAGGTTTAATATGGGCGCACACCTGAGCGTTTAAAGAAACCACTAGACTGTAAAATTTAAGATTGTCACCCATTGCCTAGGAAAAAGTGGGGAACAACTACTTGTTTTCACAGAGCTAGCATGGCTGACCGGTTAGCGTCGCCGCAGCACTAGCCCTGAGTGGCCAAATGAACATAATCACCCAACAATAGCGGGAAAAAACCTCAACAAGAGGACAAATACTTCAGAAATACTGAAGGCAAATAATACTAAGACCAGAAGGCTTAGAAACACCCCAACCGAGTACAGTGGGGACAATATTAAGCACCCAACAAAACGTTGGGACACCTGAAAACATGAGGACAATGACAACTTACAGATAAACATTTTATTATTATTATATAGTATTTATATCTTTAACTTCGTTGATTTGCTATCAAGGTTCACCAACGTTACAACAAATGGAGCACATGTAAGATTGCTCCTCGATAACTTCTATACAATATGTATTGACCCACTTTGTTAAAAGTACCCCGACATGCAATAGTACGGGCACAGACGGACTTACAAAACCTTTGTGAGTCCAACATAAAGCGCGCCCAATGGGCTCAAGCACCACTTGCGTATACTGATTCAACACTACTGCATGAGTATTAAGTCTACGATTTATGCTGCTGTTATTCGCGTGTGGAGTGACTTGACACAAAACCACAGCGCAAACAGAGTACGTATTTAATAAAAGTTGAACTAGCTCTTCCAAATTAGACCCAACAACTTCAGGTTGGGTGTTAGCAAGATCGTTAGTCCCCAGTTCTAAAATCACAATATGCGGCGATAAAGCAGCAACTACGTCCAAATCATGCTTCATAAGCTTAGCTACAGTACGGCTGCCTACGCCGCGCAAATAGACTATGGCAGTCCCAGACAAACCGAAGTCTAGTCTAACGCGCGGGTCGAATTGTGCACGCAGATCATCCTTGAGTCTACGAACAAATGAATGACCTAGAATAAGCACCGTTGGTATCGCAGTCATGGGACTAGCCATAACAAAGCAACAATATCTAAAACAAGTTGATATACTATAAGAATCTTTAGAAATCTATCCAGAATAAACTCAACAAGGATTATACCTGAATAAGTTCGTAAAACTTCGTAATTTCAAATTTCCAGAGATCTTGACTCGCCAAAGACACTGAAGTGAATGACTGCCAACTGCTTGGAATAGCTTTTTATCGTCTTGGGTAATCATTTAGTGATATGTCAATCTGGTTATCTAAGGTTTATCTAATGTTGTTTCAGTCTTTGGCAACTCACTATCTATGGAAACGGTTCTTCTAGTCCAGATATTCTTTTATGCTATTTACATAATCTTATCTGCTTTATTACACAGTGCGGAAAAAGCATAAAATCCCTATTTGTGCCAAATATTTTATTTATACATGAACATGCACAAACATGCTAATCTGACACTAGCATAGTGGTGTTATTTCAACACCAATGTTCTCACACAACAAACACATCTAATTTAACACCAACAAAGAGGTGCTACTTTAACACCACCAAAGAGGTGCTACCTTAACACCACCAAGGTGGTGCTAATTTAACACGATCAAAGAGGTGCTATTTTAACAACCATGTTCTCACTCCGAAAATAGTGCTAATTTTACGATGAAGAATAAAAATTCCTGATGCCACTTGTGGTGTTATATTAACACCAAGCATTTAGCACCAGAAACCAGTTTTACTTTAACACCAACTCTTTATAAGTAGTGGTCATTTTAACACCTCCAAAGTTGTGTTAAACAACTCGAGTGTTAAACTGACACTTTGTGAAAAATTTTTAATTAAGTCGTGTTAAATTAACACCAAAAACAGGTGCGAAAATAACACTTTTGTTTATCACCACCACTTGGTGTTAATATAACACTACCAAAGATGCTACTTTAACACCCTAAAATTAAAAGTGCACCTTGAGATACACTTTAAAACCCATACAAAGTCTATTTTTCCCGGCATATTGAAAAACTAACAAAAAAATCTACCCCACAACATGTAGAAAAAACTTCATTATGTAACTATGCTAAATAGAACATTTCCAGTATAGAACAAACTTGAAACATAAGTTCCGCTAGTGCAATCACTTCAAAACTCATACAAAGTCTATCTTCCACAGCATACTGTAAATCTAACAAAAAAACTACCCCACAACATAGAGAAAAAACTCTATAATGTAACTATGCTAATTAGAACAAATCAAGTATAGAACAAACTTGAAACATAAGTTCCGCTTGCACAATCACTTTAAAACTCCTACAAAGTCTCTCTTCTATGGCATACTGTAAATTTAACAAAAAAACCTACCCTTTAACCTGTAGAAAAAAATTTATAACATCACTATGCTAAATAGAACACCTCAAGTATAAAGAACAAGCTTGAAACAAAAGTTCCACTGGTGCAATCACTTTAGAAATCATACAAAGTCTATCTTCTAAAGCATACTGTAAATCTAACAAAAAAAAATCAACGCCACAAGTAGAAAAAAATTTTAAATATCACTACGCTAAATAGAACACCTCAAGTATAGAACAAGCTCGAAACATAGGTTCCGCTGGTGCAATCACTTTAAAAGTCATGCAAAGTCTATCTTCTACAGCATACTGTAAATCTCAGTAAAAAAGTATAAACAAACTCGAAACATAAGTTCCTCTTGTGCAATCACTTTAAAACTCATACAAACTCTATCTTCTACAGCATACTGTAACTGTAACAAGAAATAACAACGCCACAACAAGTAGGAAAAAATTTATAATATCACTATGCTAAATAGAACACCTTAAGTGTAGAACAAGCTCGAAACATAAGTTCCGCTGGTGCAACCACTTTAAAACTCATACAAAGTTTTTCTTCTACAGTATAAATCCAACAAAAAAAATCAATGCCACAACAAGTAGAAAAAAATTAATAATATCACTATGCTAAATAGAACACCTCAAGTATAGAACAAGCTCGAAACATAAGTTCCGTCAGTGCAATTACTTTAAAACTCATAAATTCAAAATGCTATGATTGACATAGTGACTAATTTACTGGTAGTTTTCGAATTGGTAATTAAATATGTACAATTGTAATAATTCGCAGACTGGGTTGTCCATATGGTGTTTACAGTCTTCTAACAGTTTTTCGTCTTTTTTTTCGTTGCATATGCGTATGAATGTTTTGTACAATTCGTGGATGGCTGCTACGTATTCGTTCAAGCTTTTCCTTTTCTTTTTGAAAGTGACTTAGAGTTTGTCGTCGTTGATCATGTTGTTAAAATAAGCTCGTTCTGCTTCGAAGCAATCTTGAGGATCGTGCCATTCATTTCACTTGTGCATCGAGGATTACTGGTCTTACATTCGCTGCTGAATTACACGTTTTAATATGTGTTTATGTTGAGCTGTTCGTTTGCACCAGTCGATAAGATCATTTTCTGTCGTGAAAAATATCATCTTGTGTTTGTGTTGTGGTGTGGCGTGAATATGCCCACGTATTTATCCTTTTTTGAAGTCGGAAATGACGCGTCTTTTTTTTAAAATCAAAATGCCATGAAATTAGCCTTTTTAAATTCAAAATGCTAGGAGTGACATTTCCCGTCTTAAAATTGTTTTTAAAGTCAAAATGCCATGAAATTAGTCTTTTTAAATTCAAAATGCTGAGTGACACAAATTTCCCGTCTTAAAAGTTTTTATAAAGTCAAAAATGCCATGACACAAATTTCCCGTTTTAAAATTGTTTTTAAAATCAAAATGCCATGAAATTAGCCTGTTAAATTGAAAATGCTACGAGTGACATGAAGTTCCTGTCATGAATTTCGATTTTAATAATCATAATTAGTCAAGAGTTATTTTTGAGAAATCAAATGGGACAAGAATTTCGTTTTTTGAAAAAATTTTATTGCTTAGCATAATAAGCGAGGAAACAGTTCTCGCATTTACGACGATTTTTCATTTTTAAAATATCATCTACGGGATATTGTTGCGTTTTATTTACAACTAAGTCGTAATACTCAAAACCTTCATCAAGATATTCGCATTGAATTGCTTTTAGAACTAACTTTTTAGCAATGAATAAATCTGCCATTTCTTTTTCTTCTTCCCCTTCAATCTTAGGATTCACCAGTGTATTGTCGGCTTTTTCGGCCTCTTTCTTTGCTTGACGATACTCCATACAAAGTTTTCTTGTTTCCTGTTCTTTTTGCTTGATTTCTTTGTCTGTTTCTAAAATTTTACTCAATTCCTGAGAATGATTCGATTTTTGAATCATATGATGTGTTGCGTCAACGATTGGGCTTTCCATTTTCGGGATTTCTGCTCTCTTATTGCAGTAGGCTACTAAAGCGTCTGCGTTTTCGAATACGAGTATTGAGGTGGAACTCATGTTTGAGGAATGGTGTTCTATGTAAATTTATTTTTTACGATGAGTGCTATAGTCGAATTGTATGGTGAGCACAATGAGCATTTGAAAAGTTTTTCCATGAGAAATTATTTATTTTTAAATAATTTAAAATCGTTGTACTTTATTTACGATGAAATATTGAAGCGTGATAAAATGTGGGAAATTAACGAAAAGTGGCACGTTAGAATGTTTTTAAATAATAAATTTTTCAAAAATATATTTGATGAATTTTTTGCCAGAAAATTTTCGGATGATTTTGATGATTTTTTAAACGGTATTGAGAAAAATATTCTTCGATCATAGTTATAAAAAGTGGGTTTAAACTTTGGTTTTTTCATCATCATTATGGATCCTACAACAATTGTACAAAAAACTTTGAAATTTATCGAATATCTTACCACACACAAACGTTTTATTTTCGAACAAATTCGTGCTGCAGATGATGTTAAAATAATGGAACGCGAATTTATGAGTTCTATACTTGATTTGCAAGAAAAGTCTTGTGCGTTTAATGGACAGATATTACATATTAAAGGCCAGTAAAGACAAAGAAAATTAAAAAAAAAGAAGTTGAAAAAATCATTGGAGAATTTGAGGAAAGTTGGGCACAACTTAATTGTGCCAAAAAAGAGAGAGGATGATTAGAACATGGACTGATTTATTGATTTTGACGGTTTCTATTCTTTTCTTGTGTTATATTTTTATATTTTATTGTATCTTACTTGTTTATCGTAAAGATTGCGTGTGTGTAAGCGCGTGCCTTTAAATACCACAGAAATAGACACAATTATTATGGAAGACAATGGATGCTGAGAATATTGCACAAGCAATTGGTAAAGTTTCGAATGGATTACGAATTCGACTTTTCGAAAAGTTAGCGTTATAGAAAGAAAAAGGGTCGTGATGGATTTATTGAAAAAGAGATACAATATTGTTACGAAGATGTTTCATATTTCGAAGGCAAAGGAACTTAAAAGTATACATGAAGATGATTTTCAGGATTTTAATAAATATTTTAAAATTCTAAGAGCGTACGGCGATTTTTTACTTCACGAAATGATGTACGAAGATGATGAAAAAATGGATAAATATAAATGGGTGGAATCCTATGCATGTCTTCCTTTTTCCTGTCATTCATTATATCATCATACATTTAGCAATGATAAATCTAACTCGAAGTTTATTCACGTAAGTTTGTTTTCGAGGGACGATCGTTATCTATTAATGTGCGATTTTATTTTGATGCACAATTTACGCGAGGAATTTCCATTGAGTAATTTGAGATATGGATGCGACTCAGGGACATCTACTGAATAATTATATGAAGAATCATTTTGAGATGCAGATGAAATGTTTACAAGAACTGGTTAATGATGATGACAAAGGCGTTACGGTAGCTCATTATGTTGAGTTGTTGAAGGGGATTGAAATTTCTGATGAGGATAAGGAGAAAATAAAGTTAGCAGGATTAATACAATATTCCAGGAGTTATAAGTGTGTTATTGATAATGAAGAGTACAGGATTTATGCATATAAGATTGCTTATTGTTTTTGGTTAAGTATATTAAATGTTAACGATTTTAGTTTTGAAATTATGGATCGACAATTTTTTTTGTTGCACAAATATTTACCTAGAGAATTCTTACCTTTTTTTGTCAATATTTATCCTGATAATATCGCGGATGTTGTAAATGTAATATAAAACGCAGAACAAGTTCAAACGAATTTAAAGGTTGGTGTGAACATTAACATTTACTTTGGTTTACGATGGATTTGAGTTCGTACTTTAAAGATGTAGATTTAACGAAGATTTCTTGTATTAATAATTACTATACTTTGGTGAGAAAATTAAAATACGATGACTTTGATCGAATGTATTTGGAGTTGATGTGTTTCGAAAAATAACAAGTGTTGCAATTCAGTACGACGCCATATAAGATTGATGAGGCGATCGAATTTATGTTTAGTTATGGTAATATGGAAAATGATCGAGATGGAAAAATGATTGAAATGTCTAGTATATCTCGAACACAAACACTGTGTTCGTTTCATGTTGTATTTCGTTATTTCAAAAAAACGTTTAGATGGACAAAAGAAAATATTCTTCAAGAACAATTCGTTATATTGTTTGAAATTTACGAGGCATTAACGAATGTATGTCACAGAGCAGGTACTTTTATTTCTAAAGAAAGAAAATCGGTTTGTTTTTATTTTGGCAAAAATCAAACGAAAATACCGAAAAAATAATCGAGAGAATTGTACAAAATTTAACGAATGTTATTATGGATCAAATGTATATTTACGTAACGAATATAATTGTGATATTTATTATGAAAATCATTTGACTTCGATATTGAAATCAGCATTTAGTGGAGTTGAGATTGATTCTGGATCATTTGATAAAATAAGCGAACACTTTTTATTGGATACTTTAAATATCGTAGGCTTTGAGTATCTAAAGAAAGGATTAGCATTTTCGCAAATTTCGTGGTGATATGTTGTCGGCACGCTGTGCGTCGTATTTTGCTGGAAATACGAGTAGAACAACAGACAAATTATGTTTACCTTATGGAAATAGTCGGAAAAAAATCGACGAGACCAATTTGAAATTAACATTCGTGGAATGCGTGACTATGGAACAACAAAATTTTATGGTGCGCAATCCGTGTAGTTCTTATGATGTTTCGAAGGCAATGGAAATAGCTTTTGGGTATTTTAATTTAGGAAAAAATTGCATGTCAAATGATGTAAAATGGTAGCTCGATTTTGACTTCATACCGATTCACAAATACTGCATTTGTTGCTGTCAAGTATTTTACGTTGTGATAAGATGGAGCGGTAAAAGTTGGTATTGGAAAGATGTTGAAAATCTAACACATCAATTCGTCGTATTGTTTGAAATTTACGAAGTGCTAACGAACGTGCGGTATAGTTGTGCTATTATATTTAAACAAAATAAAATATTTGCCTTTTGGCAAAAACCTTTGAATGTGTATTCTGAAGAAATGATCAGAACTATTATTCATGGATTAATTCATTCTTCTATTAGTAAAAATGAAGAGGACTTACGTGATTTTCTGATCGATTCTGTGACACAATACGAGAAACAGTCAATTCGCATGTTGTTTTCTGCATTTGTAAAATATGTTTATATCGAAACCATATCTAAGGGTAAAATAGGTGGTTTCTTATATTCGGATCATAAAGAATACGAACGCTACGAGATTTTGTAAAATTTTAATGTAATGTCATCGTTTTTTTGCTTAGAAAAATAAAATGTTATAATTTTCGTTGCAATACATTTCTAAAGCTATATCTATGTACTTGTTATATTTCTTGTAATTAAAATTAGGTTTTTTTTATGTTTTTCAACTTTATAAAGAATATATATGCATGAAGTTTTTTTAAATTGTTTTTTATTCCAATATTTGTTTTTTTGTTGGTTTTTTCCCAATTGTTTTCTTGATGATCTATATACGCTTCTACAAGTTTGTAAGAGTTGCTGTAATGCATTCCTTTGATTTCTTCTTTTGTAAATACTGTTATGTTTTTTTCTGTCCAAAAAACATGCCAGAAGAAATTAGCGTTGTGTAAATCATAATGTTCAATAAATTTTTTGAAAGACTCAAAGTAGTTCTCCACCCATGGTATATGAATATATGGTTTGGGAATTGGTTTGATCTCCTTCAATTCAAGTAGCAGAAATTGCAGTATTTCTCTTTTGGCTAGCATTTGTAATGAGGCGACGGGTCGATTCATTGCGCGAAGTCTGTAAAGTACAATACTACCTGTGAGTAATTAATCTAATTCTATCATTCATCTTTCCTTTCAAACGTATGAGTGTATTGATTTTGACAAAGTTTGCAATTTGGAGCGCAAAAAACGTATGCTTGGACCAGTTCATCTTCTAAATCATTTTCGGTTTTCTTGAGCCGTTCTGTTAATATTGTTATTTTTTCTTTCAGCATATTATTTTCGCCAGTTACCGCATTGTATTTTTCTTTGTACTCTTCTATTTCTTTTTGTAAAATTGTAATTGTAGATATTAATGTTTTTATGTCGTTGGTCATCCTTACTTTTTCTGTGAAGAATTCAAATTGCTTTTCTTTTTCCCTGTTTAAATTGATGGTCTTGCTGGTCTTGCGATTTATGATCAAAAAATAACACAACGCTCGCTTTTATTTGTGCTTTATTTTCCGTAATTTAAAACTAAGTTTCTGCTTAATGTACATTTTTAATTCTGTTTGCATTATCCATTTTTTCTTGACAGTTTCCTGTGTAAAATATCTCATGTTTAAATAATTGTCAAACATTAAGTTGAACCCACATAAACAATGAATAAAATGCAGGGAGTATTTCTTTTGCATGCATGCTATAAGTAAATGTTTTGATTTTTCATCGTCTAATATATCTTCTTTTTGTATTACAAAATTGCTATCGTTTGACAAATGTAATAGGGTTTTTTTATAAAGATCGCTTATGTCTGGTTTCAAATGCTTTGTTTGTGATGACAACGATGATTCGTTGGTAAGAACTGGGGATTATTTGGGCGATCTTACCGATGAATTGAATAAAGATTGTACAAAGGACGATAAGGATTGGATATGCGATTTTTGCAGTTATGGTCCGAAATCGTATGCTTATGTAACCCAAAAAAAAAACGAGGTTATTCCTGTAAAGGGCTTCACTTTGAAAGGTGATGCTAAAAAGAAAATTACCTTTGATTCAATTAAAACAAGTATAAAAGATCGTAGGCAAATTATTGAAATAGTTTATAAGGATAAAATTATGCGCACCAATCAAAAAAATATAATGGTTAGCGATGAAGCTAAAAAATTTCAATTTACTTTTGATAAATGCATTGTTTTACCTGATTTTTCCACCGTACCGTATGGCTTTCGAGCACAACGTTAAAGCTTCAATTTTTTTTTCTGCATACATTTACAAGGTTTGGTAGCTTTCTTATTGCACGCATATTCTTATTTTTTCTTTAAGAATTGGTGATTCGTTAAGTTTGAACGTGTGAGCATGATTTAAATTCTTCAGTGTCGTTTATGCTTATATTTTCTTGAGGAATTGCCGAGTTATTTCTCTTTTTTTCCATCCTTATTTTTTGTACGTTTTTTGTACCGCATTGCTTTAGCAAAAGAAATTTCGGTAGTTTTCTTATGTGCATTTTATTTGGATGATTAAATGTGTGTTTTAAGAATAGGTAAAAATTGGTAAACTTAGTAACATACATTCCTTTTTTTCTTATATCCTTAGTGATTGTTACGGAAATATGTGTTCTTCAAAATGTAAAACAAATATTTCTTTTCGATTTTTTTTGGATTATGTAAAATTTCAGCATTACTTTGTTCGGATAGTATCGCGATTCGACTTTGGTTGTTGTTTTTTTTAAATGAACATGGATTCTTTTTTTTTCTTCAGAAATGTCATTTAGGTGGGTACTTTAATAAACCTTCATCGTTGTTATTGATTATTATCATTTGTTTTTTTCAATTATCTGGAAATTTTCTTTGAAGCATATTTTGGAATACGAAACGAAGATTTTTTTGTGAAGTTTTGATTGGTATTTTGTTTTTGTTCTTATGAATTTTTTTTATCCCATTCTCTAAAATATTTTGCAAGTCCGTAATATTGCGCTCTAAAATATTTTTTGATTTCTTTTTTTAATGTGAATTGCATTCTTGGTAGATTGATCTGGTACTTCAGCAGCAATGTCTTGTTTTTTTTCTTTTATTTTAGTTGAGTTCTTTTGATTTGTACATATTTATGGAGGCATGCATTTTGTTAATTTGTTGTTTTACTTTTCTTTGAAAAAATATTGAGGTATTTTGTTAAATCATTTGTCATTTCATGGCATGATTGGTTTTTTTGTACCGTAATTGGTTTATCTTAGTTTTCTCTGCATGATTACCAAAAAGTTTTTGTGGTTTCTTTTTCGCTTAATATATGACGTAATTCAAACGTTTTCTTCTTGTCTTGAAGTTAAAGTGTTTGTCAACTATAACAGAAAACATTGCTTGTGGAGAGTGGTTTGTGTCCGCAGGGGGTTTTCAGTTTCATTTGTTGTTTTTTATTGCATTCGTCTTTTTTTTACAAACCCAGAATTTTCCACGATTTTAACCACCACTTTTTTAGTCAGCCAGTGAAAAAAAAATACAAAAATTTTTCATGCTTTTTTTTGCATT
>JAOBYK010341355.1:0-17532 GCA_025434845.1 Phenganax subtilis | reverse complement strand
ATCTCAAGAACCTCTTCATATGATAATAAAAATAGTACTTACTAATACTTGAAATTACTTTAGGTTGACCTAATCTAATAAAGTGTTCTATACTCATTCCTGATTTGTAAGATAGTACATAAGCAGCAACTAGACTTGTAAAATAAGGATCTTTAAGATAGTTGAATTTTGATTTAGTAATGTTTTTTTCATTATCAGAGTTTTTCCACTTGACATCAAGTGGTTCAAGTTGACACTTGAAATAATCCGAATCATTGACGTAGGTCTCAAATGATTCAAAATTAACCTTATTTTCTTCAAGTTTTAAACCAGTAATCGTACCTCTAGAATTCCAAATTCTAGGAGTCCAAAACAATGAATAATAGTACTTGTTTTTGAATGTTTTTGAAGTAATTTCTGTCCCAAAAGACTCATTCACGTTATAATCTATGCTTGTATCAAATTTCAAAGTGTTTGGATCCACGATGACAATGAATTCAAACTTATCTAGGTCAGCATTTGGATACTTTTTGCTAAAGTCATCTTCGAGTTTTTGTACTTGAGTGTCATGAATAGTTATAGCTTTTTCATAATTTTCTCCATACACAACTTTATAATATCTCTCAAGTTTATCTTGATTCATTTATTTAATAAATGAATAAACTCACAGTATTAATTGACAATAATCATAAAGAACTTTTTATAGACAAAAGAATAAAAACAACCTCAGACTCTAGGCTGTTTCTTAAATCAGCTACAATATTCTGGAATTATAAAAATATAATTTCTAGAGAGAACAATTTCATCTCCAAAGACTCTGTAACACTTTTACTTCCTGTAGGATACCTTACTTTTGATGACATACAAAAAGAACTAAAAAAGTATAAAATTGATCTACTTAAGCTACCTTACACAAACAAATGTAAAATATATTGTAAAGATGACTCACTAAATCTTAAGAATTTTGGACTACTTTTAGGTTTCACAAAAAATAAAAAGATAGCTCAAAACACATGGACGGAAAGTGAATCTGAGTGTGATATACTCAGAGGTTTAAGATATGTTCAAGTACATTGTGATGCAGTAAACAAGTCTATGAATTTCAACTCACAAGGACAAAGAAGCTCAGCTTTTATAACTTTACCTATCATCACAACAACAAGTCTCAATGGTTCTTTTTTTCATTACGAAGACATTGAATCTGAATTAGTACTTTACAATGGAATTTGGGAAACATTTACTTTTGACGTCACTACAAATCTTAATGAGAATGTTCAGGTTGGATCTGTATTTCTTGAACTTTATATAAAGTGAATTCTCGTTTTATTAAGAAGGTTGTATAAAAGTTTCTCATTCTTACGTTCAAGTTTCTGTATTTTTATACTTTCTCTCATATTATAATGGTTCTTTTTACTTTTGTTTATATTATAATATATGATTTTTTCCTACTTTTTATCTTTTTTCTTGTCATTTTATATTTTATCTTAAAATAAAATAAAATGAATCAATTTTCAAAAGAACAACAACTTAGAGACTTGTACTATGATCCAAAAACAGGATACATGTCTGCTGAGAAACTTTATCAAAAATCAATTGAAAATGGAGTTCATGTAACTAGAAAACAAGTTAAAGATTGGCTAAAAACTCAAGACACTTTTACTAGATATAAACGTATTGTCAGAAAACATAAATTTTCTAAGACTTATGTGAACAATTTAGCCGATCAATTTCAAATTGACTAGGTGGACATGAGTAAACTTAAACACAAAAATAAAAGCTACGCATGGATTCTCACAGGAGTAGAAATCTTAGGTAGATTTGGATTTGCTATTCCAGTGTATAAAAAAGACACTAAAAACATAACAAAAGCGGTCAATGAGTTACTTTTAGAGTTAAAAGATCAACTTGGTGAATATCCAAAAGTAGTTCAATTTGATGAAGGAAAAGAGTTTTACAATGTAGGTGTAAAAACCTTACTGGAGAAACATGGAATAAAGTACTTTTCTACTCTGTCAGAAACAAAAGCAGCCATTGTGGAGAGATTTAACAGAACTTTAAAATCAATCATGTGGAAATACTTTTATTTAAAAGGAACTTATAATTGGACAGCTGTTTTGGATGATCTAGTGAACAATTACAATCACTCAAAACCTGGTACTATTCTCATGAAACCTGCTTACGCAAATAAGTCTAATGAAGATCAAGTTTGGCTCACTTTGTATAGATCTTGGACAGGGGAATACCCTTTACCAAAGTTTAGAATCGGAGATCAAGTAAGAGTAATTAAGTATAAAACTACCTTTGAGAAAGGATATGAAGCTAATTTCACAGAAGAAATCTTTAAAATTTCCAAAGTATTCAGAGGTGATCCAACTACTTATGAAATTGAAGACATAACAGAAAGTGAACCTATTCTTGGTAAATTTTATGAACAAGAACTTTCTGCTGTGAACAAACAAGATCACACCTACAGAGTTGAAAAAATACTCAAAACCAAAGGTGATAAAGTATATGTAAAGTGGTTAGGTTATGATAAAAAACATAATTCTTGGATTAAAAAAAGTGAAATTCAAAAATTAAAAGAAACTAATAAATAAATGAGCATCGGCAAAACAATTCCTGATTATAGTTTTGAACTTGATGATTCTGATTCAGAATATGAAAGTGAAAATAATTCAATTGATTCAGAAACAAGTATTGCAAGAAACATAGACAAAACAATATATTTAATTAATTCATCAAATACAGAAACAGAATCAGATACAGAAAGTGAAGAAGATACAGAAACTGAAGAAGATACAGAAACAGAATCAGATACAGAAACAGAATCAGATACAGAAACTGAATCAGAATATGGTAGTTCAGAGTTCTGGACAAACACTGAAAGTGAAACTGAATAATTTATTATCATTAAATAAATGGAACTTGAACTCCATGATTTTGATAATAAATTTTAACAAGAATTTTCCAAAAGAAGATGAAACTTCTTTTACTGAACCAGATTATGATCAAGACGTAGAGTCATCTCTTTTAGATCAAAACGTAGAATATGATCAAGAAGATTTAGAGTTTCACTTGATTGGATTAAAAGAAGACATGAGAACTGTATATAAGAAAAAAAGACTAAAAGAATACACCGGATTAGACATTGATCCTAATAAAGGTCGATTTTTAAAATCTCTCTTAGAAAACATTGAATTTACTTGGAGAGATTATCAAGGTTGGAGTGGTATCTTATACATGAATAAACCTGTGTATAGAATGAGTAGAGGAGATATGATTCTTATAAACTTTAAAAATAAGATTATCCAAGAAGTTATTTACTAATCTTATGAAAAAATTTGTAGTGTTTGTTTCTAGACTCATCAGACTTGAATCTTCTACTACAATATTTACACGTTAGTCTCACGTCTCTAAAATACTCGATAATTTTTTAAATAATTTCTTCATAGTCGTCAGACACTAAAGTTAAATAATTGTTGTCCTCATAATGTTTTAATCTTTCTTTTTGTGCTTCTGAAAGTATTCCAGTTTCTTTAGGTGTTTTAAATTCTGTACAAAAATCATTATATCTCTTATGAAAGTTTTTTGTAATTATATCTGGTTCACCTTTTGTGTAACCTTTTGCATAAGAATTTTGTCTTTTTGAACTAGTGTCTTGAAGTTCTCCTAATGATGTAGAAAATAAGGCATTGGTGCAATAATTTCTAAGAAAATAAGCGACACGTGTATGTAAACTAAACTCATCTTGAATCATAAATACTTTTTTATTCTTGGTGTTGAATTCTTTATAAATTCCATATTTTCTTATACTCAGTAAAACTTTTGAATACACCCAATTTTGAAATTGTTTTGCAATAGGTAATTTACTTTTAAAAATGAGAGCATGAACTCCAGGTTCTGTAATCCAAATTGTATTTGGTTGTGCATTAGTTTTTAAATTTTCCTTTTCTATCAAGTTCTTCTCTATTGTTTTATACTTTTTCAAAAGGGGCTGTGAATCGCAGCCCCCTTGTTTTATCAAGTTCTTCTGCTCTGTTTTATAGTCTTTATCTACATGACTTATGATTGCATCTTTAGGTCTCTTATATCCTAAAGATAATGCTACATCTTTTGCTCTAAACCAAATAGATTGTTTATTGTTCAAGTGTGTGTTTAAAGATATATTTAATTTTTTATTTGTAAATTCTTTTGTTAATAAAGAACTCATTGCCTCTTTTATTTTATAATTTTTTCACCTTTTTTTTTCCAAGAGAAAATAAATGAAAAAGAATTTTAATCATATATCCGATAAAATAAGTCAAGACAAAGTTGGTCAACTGATGAAAATTTATGATAACTACTTTGAAAAGTATCAAACTTGTTATAAGAAATATAAGAAACTAAATAGAATAAAAGTTTCTTTACAATCTACAGGAATTGTTTTAACAGCTGTTGGAGCTGGTACAAGTGTGGTGAATCCACTGACTTTGATTGTTACTGGAGTAGGAACTTTGATTTCTGCTTGGGTTAGTCAAAGTAATATTGTTAGAAGAGTTGAACAAACTAGGTTTGTATGTGTGTTGCACCAAAAAGTTTGTAATAGGATTGTCACCATTTTGAGAACTGGAGACTATACAGAATCAGATGAGATCAAGTTACTCAGTGACTTAAAAGTGATTGATGACATCATTTCTAACAGCTTAACTTAATGAATAACTACGTGGTGGTCTTACATTTATGTCCAATTTGAGATAATTTTCATTCATTAACCTTTTAATAATATTATGTTTCTCCTCTTTAGAAACACCACTTAGGTATTTTTTAAAAATAAGATTTATATCATCCTCACTTGGATTGTCAAATGTAACAAGTCTAGAAATATTTTCTCTAAAAGGTTTAGCAATAGAAGTAAGTTGTTGAGTAATCACAATAACACTAAGGTCGTAGTGTCTTGCAGAGAATCCTAATTCCAGCAACTCTGAAGTTCTATTTTTTACAAATTTTTCTGATGCGCAATCATCTAGAATAATAAGAGAATTTGTTTCTTTGGCATAGTCTACAACTTCTTTTAATAATGATTGTACTGAATTTTGTTCACATTGAATAACATAAAAGTTTTCGTCTCGATCATATTTCCATCTTTGATAAGTTTTGTTCCACATGTAAATAGGATAAATTAAAAAAATAAAATCAAAGTAATTCATGTATTCTTTCTCTAGGAGTTGAAGCAAGTAATGTGTTTTTCCACAACAAGTAGGTCCAACGATAATCATGTTAAATGGTTCAGTTTTTGACTTTAAATTAGGTGGAGTGAATTGCTTTATTTTATTAGACATATCAGATATTAATTTGTTTTTTTCTTTTTGATTTTGATTAGATAAATTGGTAATTTTGGTTAACATTTATTATATATCCTTACTTTAAAAGTAAGGATATTTTCTTTGTGTTTCAGTTACTTAGACTTCTTTTCAACGATTTGCAAGTTTTTTGTGGAATAATAATAATTTGTCGTGCTGGCATATAAAGCAGTAAAACAGTTAACATTATTACTATATAAGTAATAAAGAAAATAAATGACAATAGATCATCATCTATCTCATAAATTGTGTAATTATAAAAACTATACATTTTTCTTTGAGTATAGTTATACATTTTATCATTAAGTTTTTTATAATTAATCAAATTCCTCCTCCTTTAGTTTAGTATCTGAGGGAGGTGTTTGTGGTTGTTCTCTCTTTAGTGGAGTATTTATACTCTCATGAATCACATGTTTTCCTACTACGATTCCTCCTGAAAGAATTCCTACAAGTGGAATATAAGGAGTAACGTATTCTAAGATAAGTTTAATGTCTTGTCTAAATGGTTTATTCTCTGCAAGTTCTTTTCCTAGTTTTGTTTGATCTTCAATCAAACTTAGGTGTTGTAAAAGTTCAGAGAAATTTCCAATGATGGTGTCTGTTAACATCTCATTCATCTCGTTAAGTTGAGTTCGTTGGTAGTCTTTGTGTATTTTTCAAGTGTCTTTTCTGAGGCTTTTTTAATATAAGTTACAGAGTGTTTAATTTCTTTCGCATCTGCAAGTTTTAAGAGTTCTTCTCTAATATTATTATCTGAGTTCATTTATTTTATAATATTTTTCTCTGAGTTCATTTATTTTATAATGTCCCCAAGCTAACGTGTTGATCTTATCTGGAAGGATGTACCTTTTATCATCATTTGCACTCAGAGCAACTTTAGTAACAGTCTCTGTGGTGAGATTATGTTTTTTAGAACGTATAATATTCATATCTCTATTTTGAGAAATACCACTATATAAACAATCTTCATAATGTTGTACTTTTAAGGATTTGTCTATTACAGACTTTTTTAGCCCTTTACATTTTTTTACTTATAAGGAATCATCTTTTAGATAAGCATACAACTTTGCTCTAAGTCCTATGAATTTTTTAATATAAGTACCACCACATTCATCTTTCATAAGTCCAAGAACTTTTTTATTAAGAAGTACTCCTGTTTTTCCTACAAATTCTCTATTGATGTAGGGATTGTTCGAAACAACTTCAGAAGTATCAAACCATTCTTCTAGGTCTGGAGAAAAGTCTTTGGGGAGATCTTCAGTCTTTTTTCCATAAAGTAAAGAATCTGTGTCTGTGAAACAAAGTTCTGCTTTGTCACCAAATTTAGGTTTTATATAATCATAATGAAACTTGTACACTTGAATCTTAGAAAGATCTAAAATGGACATACCTACGTAAATAGGTTTATCTAAAAGTAGTTTTGTTTTATAACTGCGAACAGAGGCTAAATTTTCATCAAATATTGTTTGTGACTTAAATTGAGATCTATTCGTTAATTTTCTTAATCTAGTATCATTGTTGACTAATTCAACATTAACTCGATTTCTAATATTTTCCATTGTTTTTCCAAAAACTGAGTTATTCATCAGTTTAAAGAAATCTTTTTCAAATTTGTTTTTTGATTCAGCTCTAAGTTGTGTAATCATATCTATATAAGATTTTAACCATGGAGACTCTTGAAACGTAATTCCTTTATGAATCTTTTTTAGTACCAGTACATGATCAAGATAATACTTGAGAGCCTCATGATGTATCACATATCTTGTTTTTGTATTTAAAGTGGACATAAGTTTTTCTGTGGTCATACCTTGATCCAATTTCATTTTAATTTTCTCTGGAGCTAATGGAAGATCATTATAAAGGTCATGAAGTTGTTTTGAATAAACAAGGTCTTCTTCTAAAATACAAGGATGTTTTCTCCAATTTTTTAATTGTGACTTTGTCATCCACTTAAAACCATGTGTAGGAAGATTCTTTGACATGGCAAATCCATAAAGATTATTTACGTCTAAATATGTAATAAAAATACTGGGCAAAGTAGGATCATAATCTGAAAGATATTTATGATTTGCTACAATGTGTCTCTTTGTGATCATAGACACACCTCCTCTTATACCTTTTTCTATCATAAGATACATGTTTTCTTGACTTAGAAGCTCTAATTTTACTTTTGAAATTTTTAAAGCTGCGTCCCATGCTAATCCTGGAATTGTGTAGTACCAAGCAGGATCTAGGTCATAACGTTTCATACACACATTTCTAAACTCTTCAAAAACATCTGCTAAAAGTAGAACGTCTGTTTTTAAATAAAGATCGTGGTAATCTTTCATTGTTTTCATTTTAAAAGTTTGCCATACTCGCTGTGCGTGAGTGTAGTCTTTCTCTGAAATATGTTCATCATTAAGCTTTGAGTAAAACATCTCTTTTGGAGGTAGACTTGTTTCATTGAGTTTTTCAAATGAGTTCATGATGTCATACGGGTAAACCCCTTTTCTAGATAGTAGTTCTTCGTGGTCTGGGAAAAATCTTTTCAAGCAATGAAGGTTTTGTAGACCTTCATTCGTTAGACTCTTTACTAAAGAGTCTAAACTAGAACTCATAAACTTGAATGAATCTATAAATCTTAATTGATGAGTTTTACCTTTATCTACTGGAACAAATTTTGTAAAACTGATATAACTTTCTCCAGTCTTTGGAATACAATCCACTTTACCTGAAGTCATATATAAAGATTTTATAAATAAGTGAGAATCATAACCTTGTAGATTATGAAACACAACAGGAATAAAATTTGGTTTACTATACTGTAGGTTACACTCATTGTGAGCAGTACCTCTATATTTTCCTGTAAAATGACAATGATCTTTTCTTTTATCTTTTTCTGTATTTATTTCTATTTTACAAATATAACATATCTTTTCTTTGTCAAAGTTTTGTTTATCTTGATCTGTAAATATCATTTCTTTAATATTCTTATAAAACCTGTTGTAAATGTCTTTTGTATCAGACTCTAGATATTCAACGAATGTCTCTTCAACAGATTTTGGATTGTTAGGATCATGTGTATAGTGAACTAATTTTGGAGGATAAATAGAGTCGTCAAAACATTTTATCAAATAAGAAAAACCACTTGAAGTATGTTTCTGGTATTGCACCGTTTTTTTTACCTAAATGATTATTTATAGGTTTTACAATAGATTCAAAGTCTGCGTAGATTATAAACGGAACTTTGAACTTTCTATATAAATTTTTAAATTCAATAAAAGTATTTGGCTTGGGATACTCTATTCTTGTAGGTTCATGTTTTGAACAATAGTATTTGTGATCTACTAATTTGTCTTCAGTGAAAAAGTGTTGTAAGCAATAGTCACAAACATAATGTTTTACTTTTTTATTCGTTAATGATGAACTAGTTAGTCGACTTAGGTTTGTTATGATTGTATAATGTTTATCTTTTAAAAGTAAAAGACGAATATTTGATTCTTCAGGATTAATGTGTTCTGTTGGAAATACTCCAATTTGATTGTCATAACCAAATAAATTTATTTTTACATTGTTATTTTTTTCAAACCTTTTAATGTCTTTAATTGAAGATGGAAATTCTACATTTGTCCAATCAAAAGTTTTTGTCGCTTCTATCAATTCTTTAGTAACTCTTTCACAATGAGTGTCTCCTTTCTCCATGGTTAAAGCTCTAGTGACAGCCCATTTAAAACATTGTTGATCATCATTTTTTATATTAATAATAGCTTTTTTATTGGCTAACTTTTTTGGAGTTGGAACAAAAGAAGAACCTTTTATAGGGTCATATTTTACCACATGAATATGTAGTTCTTTCATTTCTTCAAGTTCTCACCCGGAACCTTTTTTTCTCTCTTCTATAAACTCATCTATGATTTTTTCACACATGTCATTATAAAGTTGGTCATTGTCTGTTCCACGTAATACTTTATTATAAGATGAACTAAAGTAACTTTTTTCTTGATCCACAATTTCATCAGTTGTTGGATCTCTTTTCACCATGTCACAAACTAAATTAAGCTCTATTTTATGATTTCTATGAGACTCTAAAATTGGCATCAATTTAGGTTTAACAAAGTCTCTTAACCAAGTAGATGGATTTAAACAATCAGGGTCTTTATTTTTCAAAATAAAGGTTTTTAATCTTCCTTTCATAGCTTTATCTAGTAGTTCAACTTGAGACTCTAAACTTGATGATTTTAAAACTTTGTTTTTAAAATTATTAAAAGTATTTTTTATGTTTTCTGGTACGAAGTCTGATAACCAATTATACAACATATTCATTTTTGACTTTACAACTTGAGCCTCTTGTTGATTATCTGAGAGATTTTTATATTTATCCATGTGTTTATGAATAAAACTTGTAATAGTATCTTGAAGGTCACCATTATAGTTTTCTTTACTTAGATTATTTTTTAAAGTACTTAAGTAGTTGTCTATATTTTTTGTTCCCAATCTTTTTACTTTACCATCCAATGTACTAAGTTCTTGAAGTACTTTTAAAGGAATATCCTTGTTTTTTTTCTTTTTGTTTTAAAAGTTTTTTATTTGTTGTAGACTCCATGGTCCTCAATTAAAATGAATTAAGTGAGGACCATATGAGCCCTTTTATTTTATAACTTTTTTTTTCTCTCGATTTTAAAAGATCTATGTTAGTAATGCAAAACAGAACAAGAGAGTAGTGAGAAAAAGGAGATCTTAGATCAAACTTGAGTTCATTTCAAGGTTTCTAGGTCTACTTTTAAAACGCAAGAGTATCTTTACCAATTTAAGGTCTCCTTTTGACTTATCCATTTAGGGTCTTTTAATGGTAATTTATTCATTAATGCATGCCCATATAAATTATTTGCATCTAGAAATCTTAAATTGTCAATCATCTTTATTTACTTATTTATTTTATAATAAGACAAGATTTTTTATCATTTTTCTCCATCTTATTAAATAAGTTTTGAGTCAGTTAGAATCAAAAAATAAAAAAGTACTGACTTAGGAGTGTTCAGTAGTAGTGTAGTAGTAAGTAAGTAATTAGTAGTGAGAAAAGGGAGATATTGGGATAAAATGGGTACCCCTGATTAAAATTCTCATGTACAAAGTTATACTAATTTTGGGTTTTCTGGGAAAAAACCCCCCCAAATAACACTATTTTCAGAAGACACTTCTTAAATTCAAGATGGCGCTTAAGTCATTTTTCACTATTATAATGACTTAAATTTAACTAGTTTTAGGAAGAAAGAAAAAAAAAGTCGAAAAATTTTTCAGTTAAAATTAGGTCTGAAAACCTAGTTTTAGGGAAAAAAAAGTCGAAAACCAAGTGACCTTGAGTGACCTTGACCTTGGAAAAAGTCGACTCAAAGTCACGCTTGAGTGGTCTTGAGGAACTCTCAAAAGGAAAAAAAGTTTCCTGAAATAGCTATTTCAGAAGAAAAAAGCTTGGTCTTTATGATAGGGGTGTTAGAAATTCGTAATAGAAACTTATACTAATTTTTTATCCTAAGTGCACGGTTTTTGAGCTTCAGAAATTGAGGGGGCGGGGGGGGGAGCTGTGGGGTGTTAAATTTAAGAAATTTAAGTTTTCATAATAGTAATTTATACTTTAGCGCCATCTTGAATTTAAGATGTGTCTTCTAAAAATAGCGTTTTTTGGGGGTTTTGTCCCAAAAAACCCAAAATTAGTATAACTTTGTACATGAGAATTTTAATCAGGGGTACCCATTTTGTCCCAAAATCCCCCTTTTCTCACTACTTACCATCCAGATTTTGCTGTAGTGTTTTGCGAATTCATGCCGTGTTCTGTTTGGACTGCACTTGGAAAAAGCCAAAAGGGGTATTTTGTATAAGACTTTAACTTTTATCGACGAAAAAAGCTCAAATGAGTCTTAAATTTGTAGAAAATTTAGTAAACAGTCCTTTGAACCGAACAAGACATTCAAAGTATTTTTGTTTTAAAACAATACTTCAAAAAAGGTTTTGTTTCACTTACGTTTTTTTTACAACGTCCAAACACAATTTCTCACGTCCTGAAATAAATGCAACGCGTCGTAAAAATATACACGCATGCGCCGTTGCCATTTGCTATGGCAAAATCATTTCCGGTGGCGTTCCAGAACGGCCGCGTCTCAAATCTTAAGTTCGCTAGTGTCATTGACAAGGGCCATTTTCCTAACCAGGGCCACTTTGCCTAGTAATGCAACTAAATGGGCTCTGTTACGCGGGATCGTTTCAGCCTGGTTACGTGGTTGAATTGACTTAATGGGGGCCAAATTTGGCCCTTCTTTCAGGGGGCCAAATTGGACCCATTATATAGGGACCATTCTGGGGTCAAAACTTTGGCACCATTTTTGGGGCCAAATTTCATAACCAGGGCTAGTTTGGCTAGCAATGGGGCTAAATCGGCTCTGTTACGCAGGGTCATTTCAGCCCTGTTACGGGGCCGAATTGGCTGTAAAATGGGGGCCAAATTTGGCCCTTCTCTCAAGGGGCCAAATTGGACCCATTTTATAGGGGCCGTTCTGGGGTCAAAACTTTGGCTCCATTTTTGGGGCCATGGCCCTTTTCTTTTTACTGTGTATAATTAATAGTTGGCTATTAGCGAATCAAAACGCGTGTTTTTACTACAATGTATAATAATACTTGATAACATGACGCAATAATTAAAATTACGTTGTAAAAAGCAAGAGTATAGCAAACAAGAGTAAATGGGAGAATAAAGCAAAAATAAATGGGAAAACTGATTGTTAACAATTTTTCCTTCACTGCATCTAGTATAGGTCCAGTTTGCAGTATACGCACTTTACAGCTTCGATGAAATAAGAAAATCAGAATTGTAACAGGAATGCAAGAAGTAAGAGTGCAAAGTAAGTACGAACGTGACATGAGCAACGTTTTTCGAATGTTTTATGTGGTTATTTTTTGCGAATCTTAGAACTTTATATCACAGTATAATTTAAGCAGCAACAGGGTTGTCCGGCTCCAGAGCATGCTGGGAGCAAAAGAAGACGTAAAAGGAGGCCAAATTTGACCAGAAGAGACCAAACTACCAAATGTTTCTAAAATACCAAAATGAGGCTAAATTTAACTCGCCCCAGTTACAGAAGACTTCTGCCTCGTCCCCCCTCATGTTTTCAATCATGTGATTTCGAGATTTTAGATGACGAGAGTTTCTGACATAAAAGTTTGATTTCTTTTTAGTTCATTGCAGTACACGCCACTCAAGGGGAAAAATCGTCAACAAATTTGTTGACTTGCTCGTCATTTAAAGTATCACCTGATTGCAAACAAGCTATTATCAGCATTAATTGCCTTCTCATTCGTTTTATAACGATTGTCAATCGTACTGTCTTCACAGAATGCTATTCTATGCTCTAACATTCACCATCCTGCCTCCATTGTCTGTATCGGTTCTACGAGACGCGTTTAGTTAACACGGTGGATAAGTTCAAAGTACAAGTCATATGTATGCATTTCTTCAAGACTCAAATTGAAGTTTTTTATTTAACAATTATGCCTTTGCCGATCGTTTTATTACATAACATTTGTTTTTAAGATTTTAGGAGATGTTTGGGAGTGTTTGAATTCTGACTTATCCGCGTTTTCTCTTACACGGATATCCAGGTAACAACTAGCCCAATCAAGTGATCATTCCAGTGGTTGCAGGCAGTGTATCAACTTTTTGATGAAATTAATTTATCAACTTCAGAAAAGGAATTCCTTCAATATTTTAGGAGCACTTCCATTGCCACGGCAGTAAGTAACCAACACTTAATAAACAATCACTCGATGAAGCAGGCCGGCACTAAGCCCATGGGAGATATGGGACCTGCCATGGTGAGCGACCCCTTAATAGAAAAATCGCTCGTTAATTAACACTTTGCATGCCATCATTTGCAATATGACGCATTCACTAAAAATATTTTTACAATCTATCTAGCTTTAGTTAGGTTTCGGTAGAGATCTCCAACAATTGTTTCAATAAACTGTTTTCCTTATTCAAGAGCACCTGAGGTGTGTCAAAATCAACAATTCTTCCTTGGTCTAAAATTATGATTCTGTCACACTCCAAAATACTTCTGAGACGATGAGCAATTGTAATCACAGTACAATCTTGAAACACTTCTCCAATAATCTTTTGCAGTTCTTCATCAGTTTTTCTATCCACCTTGCCTGTCGCTTCATCGAATACAATAATTTTGTTTTTTTCTAACAAAACCCTGGTTACATGGAGTAGCTGTCTTTCGCCCAGACTAAAACTTGAGTCACTGCTGTTAATTACGTATTCAAGTTTCATTGGTAGAGTAGAAACAGCTGAACTCATACCAGTTTGATCCAAAGCCTTCCATATCTCGTCATCGCTATGTTCTTGCAATGGATCAATGTTTATTCTCACAGTTCCGTTGATCAAAGCTGGTGCTTGAGAAATTACGGATATCACGCGACGAAAAGATGAAACGTTGAGCTCTTTTACATCAACTCCGTCTACAATTATGTTTCCCTCAGTTTCTGCAAGCTTCATCAGCCCTGCAATCAATGAAGACTTTCCAGCCCCAGTCCTTCCGGCAATGCCAACTTTTTCACCAGGATTTAGCACGAATGAAATTTGTTTTAAAACTTTGGGGCCACCTGTGTAATGCGACAATGATATGTCTTGAAATTCAACTCGGCCTGCATTCGGCCAGTTTTTGGGAAGGGATTTCGTTAGGTCATGCCCGGGTTCAGGAGGAATTTTCGTATACGCCAAACATCGTTCTGCTGACGTCATAAGTGTGTTAGCATCTGCTGCACATCGTATCGTGAAGTCGATGCAGTGATTGCAGTGGAACGCGTACAAAATTGTTACGGCACCAAGGGCTAAGAAGATAAGAAAAACAAAAAATAACCCCTACTGCACCAAACTTTTGCCAAAACACCTTGTTTAAAATAGTATTAAGAGCCTCCAAAGACGAGCGGTTTGCTGTTGATAACTACTTGTTGTGGATTACTAAAGTTGTCGACAACTAAAAAGTCACGTCTGTAAGTTAATCGTTGACAACTGCATAGTTGATTTTTATTCGTCACAACCTAAACAGTTTTCCATTTTTCTGAGGGAAGTCGTTGCTTGTGGACGACTAATTGTGAGCGACCAGTTAAAGTTTTGGCGTGATTGAGAATGATATACATGTGCTCCAAATAGTTGTTGACAACTTTTAATAAGCGGAAGCAAATAGTTGTCGACAACCAAACTGCTCGTCTGTGGAGGCTCTAAGCTTTTAATCTTTAAGCGCCGAAGGTGCAAGAAAGATGCTGGAGCCTACTTGTCGTATACGAAAAGTCAAGATGCCTCTTTATATCCATTGTGATACTATAAGAACGACAGCTATGACCGCAAGAGAGCTGGCCTTTAGACAAGCGTTTAGTCCGTGTGGTTTCGCTATAGCTTAATGTGCAGTTGAAAGATTTAGAAATGCAACAGCTTGCTACGTTGTTTTATAACAAACTCGGCTCAATCATGTCTAAAAAGCTACAGTTTAGCTTCTGAACGTGTTCATTTGTCGTAGAGGAACCTTTCAAAGCACCTTGCTGGCAGTAGGGATACGTGAGCTCCAGGCAAATTCAACCTCTCGTGTAATCATTTCAACATTTGTAAGATTCGTTTTAAAGGTCATGAAACTCGCAGTACTTGAACTACTTGTACTGTATACGTACTTGCAGTATAAGCGTTATTTATAGAATAAACGACACCTGCAGTCACAATAACCGCCATGGCGTTGGCAATACAACCACAGGTTATGCCAAACCACCTCACTGACGTGTAAAATGCAACAACAGCTGCACTGTGGTAGTCAATGCGTCTATAAATTAAAATTTAAAGGTTTAGTGACCGCGTCTTACTTCTTTTTCCACTTCTTCTTTGCATCGTTTTTACAATTTTTCAACTGTTATTTTACATCTTTTTCAACAACTATAGCCCATTTTAGGAGCTACAACGCAACTTTGAGTAGTTTATTACAGTTTTTTTAGAATTTATAATTTTTTCCATTCTACATGAAGAAACTCAAAACATTATGCTGATAATTAGTGTAATAACCTGTAAAAAACCTACAAAGTGGCAAGCTTTTGAAATAATTTAATATACTCAAATCATATTTAGAAATAAGATTCTTGTAGGTTTGAATGGTGAAAAAAACAATATGAGTATCGTTTGAGAGTACACCATGTATATTTATTGCTGCAAAGCTTTCGGTCCGTTTGGCCGAACCTTCATGCACTGATGAAGGTCGGGCTAACGGACGGAAAGCTTTGCTATAATAAATATACATGTTGTACTATCAAACGAATACTGATATTTGGAAATGTTTTCAACATTGACTCGAACTGCATAATTGAGATTCTTTAAATCAGTTCCATAATTAAATCAAAATTGGCATGTTTTTACGACTGTTTCCTTGTTTTTGAATCCTTGAAAACATAGCAATGTAAACCAAGTTTGCTCCCGGAGAAGGAAATTTGGCTTTCAGCTACAAATACCTGAAAAGTTTTTCTGTAAGCTCTTTTAACAACTGATGTATTGTGACAGGTTGAGAAGAAATAAAACGGGAGCAGCTCTTCGAGGTTGTTAATATCTTGTGAAAAGCGGTTTATGATTCGACCAGCAGGATTAACAGCGTGAAATTGCAAAGAAGCTTCCATTAGGCACCCAACCATGTTGTTGTGAATCTAGAAAATATTGGGTTAAGAGAAAAGCAAAGATGAAATTCCGTACTTTTATTTAGAAAGCCTATCAACTGTTTCGCTTTAAAACAAAACAAAGTTCTTTGCTCCTATAGCTCCATAGTAAAACTAATCACATGATTACAAAGGAGCAACACCACAGCATGTTACATTCCACGACTTCGGTGGTGAAAAGTAGGTGTACTTTTTGCGAGTGTCACCTGATACAAAATGTAAATGTTGCGGATATTGGGGCACCTGCTTTTTTGAAATTCCTAAGGCGGACATAGTTATTGCACAGAATAAAGATCAGCAGCAGAAGGTGCACTCAGAGGTGTGTGTCCTCGTCCTTTTACGCAATAACATGCAGATTACTCGCTAGAAATCGATGTAGCGAATCCGTTTATAGCGTGTTTGTTGGCCAGAAAATGTCATTGACTTCCTACGAAATGGCGGCCAACAAGCCATAATACGCCATGGGCGAAGACAGAGACTTCAGAGCTTCTGACCCACGTGAATCTTCTGTATGGGTCTTTATTCTGTGGTTATTGGCGATTTGAATTGCAAATTTTACTCGGACAATATACTGTGTTCAGTCACTTCATGTCGCAAATATAAAGAAACATGGTTGGAGATTCCAGATAGTGTCAGTCATGAAGAAAAGTTTTTTAATTCGACAAAAGCAACCAGCGGATCTGGCTACTTGCTGCAAAAGATGCGCGTGGGAACATGCAGAAACAGTTCTCGCAAAGCGCATTTGTGGTCGTATAAATCACGTCGAACAAGCAATAATCGTGGTAGGATTTATATGATGTTAGCCATATTTTGCGCAAAGTTTTCAACTTTGCAATATTGTGATAAGGGGCGAATTTTCAGCAGAGTCAGACATCACAAAGTAAGCTTTCTGGGAGGTGCGACTTATGTTTTTATATAGTTTTACCAAATTTAGCGGTTTGTTACTTTGTCAGTATCTTTAAACATTCTTTTAGTTTTATGGTGATGTTTTGCAACCTGTTTAGAGTTTTTTTTATTTTGAGTTAAAAAACATTCGCTTTTGAAGATCTTGAGTCAACATTAAATTGGCGCTTTTTCCTGAAACACCCTATTATTATTTGTAGAAATTGCAAATGTCAAGCTGGCAAGGCCCAAGACCGCGTGGTGAACGCGAGTTTCGTGGTGACAGAATATATACAATGTAACAGAGCATGGGAATGAAGAAGATATCTGTTATGTACTCAAATAGCAGTGATAAAAAGCCCTTTATTCCTATTCAAAATAGCTTAAATACTATCGACAATTATAATTAACATAATACCTAATTACAATGTACTTATTCATGTGACATCTCCCTCTTTTTTTTTTTTTTTTTTGAATTTGAACCTTGAATTCTACTACATGCACTTATACGTCATTTTTCTTCAGAAACACGAAATTTTCTAAATTATCCTAACTATCAATTCCATAACGTTCTGGTTTTCTAACTGTCCGTCCATAACGTGTCACCTGAACA
>JAOBYK010341244.1:0-17532 GCA_025434845.1 Phenganax subtilis | reverse complement strand
TTCCTTACCAGCTCATCCCCCTAAAATTTATATATATATAAACTAATTTCAGTGTCTACCACTTACGGTGTTAGTAATATCATATACAACAATGGCTGCCTGAGCTCCTCTGTAGTACATTGGTGCTAGGCTATGGTATCTTTCCTGTCCAGCAGTATCCCATATTTCAAATTTCACAGTAGTATCATCGAGGCAAACGGTCTGCGTGAGGAATGCAGCTAAAGAGATTTATAAAAGAATGCATGAAAGTTAGAAGTTGCAGAGCTAATATTCATAGAAATATACTATAGTTTCTTTGGTATTACCTCCAATCGTGCTCTCTTGGAATTCATGGAATTGACCTTTTACGAACCTTAACACAAGGCTAGACTTTCCGACAGCAGATTCACCTTTAGAAAATGATAACAAAATACAAACTTTTGATTCCACTGGTCTTCTGAAAAGTAGGGAATGATCTTTTTGAACTTATAGGTAGCAAAGCACACCATTGTAAACCTCTTGCTAAGTTACTCTTTGACTATTTTTAATGATATTCAAGCATGCACAGTGAAAACTGTTTCATGAAACAAAACTTACCTAAAAGTACTAATTTAAACTGACAGATTTTTCCCTGAGCGGGACCGTTTGTACGTGGTGGTTGTTGGCCTCGTCCAGCCATCGAATCAGTCACCAAAAGTCACAATCAGATGTTTTAAATGATCCGTCCCAAAATGACAGCCTGTCAAACACAATGATTTCATTCTACTGATGTGTAATGTACATGTTTCCCATTGCACCCTTTTTATTATTATATCACAACTCCTTCAAATCTTAGTTTCACTTGTAATGGCAAGACTCATACTACATTCTGGGCAAAATAACAACCAGTCAGCTTCTTTTCCTAATTTACAAAGTGCTGTAGTGTATCCTACTAATTGCACTAAATTTGCCTGAATTCCACAGCATTAGTGTATCGACTTTCATCACAAATAAAGACACACTGAACAGCCGGGCTAGCATCAATGAACAAAGCTGCCACAAAATAATTGAATGCAGGAAGCATGAGTATTAAAATTTCTTATAAAAGATTTTTAAATACAAATAGTGAGATTTAAAAGCCAATCAACAAAAAAAAAGATGATTCTGAAATATACTCTTGAAAGAGCTCAACAAAATAAGGTCAATAAGACATGTGGTGGTCGGAATTCGAAAAAGTAAAAAACCACGAAAATCCGACAATATAAATGACGAAATTCAATAGACCATGCCACAAGTTGAGTAATGTATCTGAATAGTTAAAACGTTACTTAGATATTTCAGGATATTTTCTAACAAATACCGGTTTAAATACAAAATAAAACGATTCTATATATTACAAGAATAATAAGAATTTCTTTCGAGAATTCCATTATAAATTTATTCAAATTTATCTAAGAACGAAAGCAGACCCCTAATATTTGTCGAAGCTCAACTAAACGCGTTGATTCCTATACTTCTTAGATAAATTGAATACCTCGTAATATCCTTAAGATGCAAAGGTTGAAAAAACCTTCAAAACTGGTTGAACTACTTCACAACATGCACACAAAAAGATATTTAAATTGAAAGACTTCGCTTTATTGAAGCCATATTGTGGCTGTCGACATTCTCATAGTTGACAATACAATTGAATATTACCTAATGTTGAAGCAAATCTCTGTAGTTTTTTAAACACTATGCAATAGACTAACCTTTAAAGATGCTCTGTGTACAATCAAAACGCTTTGCCACTAACCTTCAGGGAAGAAAATCCACAAAAATTTCGAGTTTTGTCACCCAAACTTTATTATCGAATGTCGCGTATTTACCAAATTCTCTACACCCACTTGCGGGCAAAATTCCGCGTGACATGCGTGGATAGCCCCTGAGACATCACGCAATGATGCGGCCACCCGCAAACCATTGATCTCAGTATACGACACTGGAACGCGTTTACCTCTAAGTAACAATAAACAAAAGACCAAACAGGGAACCTTTGAAATTCGCACCGCGCGCCCATAGTATAATACAAATACTCCTTCTTGCATTTGAAATCTTTTGCTAAGTTATAACCTTATTAATTTTGTTACAAAATTGTTTATAATTCTGTTATGTGATTGATAGATTTCCGAACACTCAGTTCCCCTTCACTCATCATCCGAACCATTGTTCAACTCCTCACCTACCCCACCCTCCCCACCCAAATCAATGTCACCAACGCTGACATCATCATCTTCAGGTAAATAACGTTTATCTATCGCCTCCTTGATCTGATTATTCGCTCCTTTTGGATCCAAATCTACAGCCCACGAGAAATACATTTGAGCTTGATGGCTCTCACCCAGCTTTTTATACACCTAAACAAACCACATAATATTTCAAAACATCAGATCACTTTCGAAGGAAACAAGGCGTGGAAATTTGGTAAACACTAAAGCTCAAAAATAGGCTATGATTCTGTGTTAAAACGTCTTAAAGTTTGCAGAAATATGAGCAAAAGGGATAAAACAACGAATTGTACCAAGATTCCAAATCATACCTCTAATAACATGAATAAATTTAAGCATGCATCTATATTGGCATAGCCCCTGTGGTACCTTCTAACCTGTCCTTTCTATCAAGGAAAAAAAGACACTTTGCGAACTAGTTAAGCTTACTTTTCCCATCATAAAATACACTAAAGCTTCTTTCGGAACTAATCGTCGTAATTCTTCTAATTCATGCAACGCATCCTAAAGAATAAACAAATAAAAGATTAATGAATTACACAGAACAAATCTAGTGTATACTGCTAAAAGTCAAGAACTACGTGAGCATGCTTACACAAAGCCTAGAAAATATTATACAACAAATTTGTGTTGAACGATGTGATAGAGCGGATAACTGGCGAATATAGTTGGTCCAACAATTTGCTAATGCACTCGCCATTCAGGCCCCGTTTACACTATACCGGATTACTAACGGAGCGGCTCAAATTTTGCAACTATCAATGCTCTATAAAGATTTTTAATGGCCATGATACAAAGAAATATACAAAATCTGTCAGCCTGGTCAATATTTGCTGATGATTATTGCTCCTTAACAGTAAAAGAAGATGTCGTGACAAGTGAATCCGGTACCGGTATAGTGTAAACGCAGCCTCAACCTACTCGATCACATACGGTAAGGGGAGAAAAATGGCAGCAAAAATTGCTTGTGTAAAGTTGTGAACAGGCCTGTAACATACTCTGCATCTTTCCAGCGTGAAAAGTATCGTTGCTCGATGAAATTTGCATAACGGATTCTTAGGATCAATAGACATTGCTTTTTCAATGGTCAATAGCGCAGTATGAGACTTTTTCATCGCGTGTTGCACCTGAAGAAAAAGCATTTCAAGAATATATTTAGAACAACTATGTTACAAACATGCCATGAAAGACAGTTTTCTAAACAGGACATACCACACCAATATGACAGAGTAACACAGAGCTAGAGGGATGAATCGTTAATGCTTTCTTAAAATGAACTTCAGCTAAATTATATTTTTCTTGTTTGTAATAAATCATTCCTACACCATACCTGAAACAGCAAAAAATCTATCAAGTTAACTACAACGAAAGGTGCAATAGAGTATATTAATCGCAGTGCCTAAGTCTTACCAAGCATTATAATGTCTTGGGTCAGTACGTATAGCACTTCTGAAGCACGACATTGCTCTATCCAACTCCTCCGTTAGAACATACTCATGACCAAGTAACGTGTAAGCGTACGTGAATGAAGGATCAACCTGCACAGCACGTTGAAAGAATTTGATAGCCGTATCATGCTCTTTCTGTAAACTATAACAATTGCCAGTTGCTGCCCAAGACTAAAAGAAAACAAGAGAAATAAAGAAACGACTATTGGCAGACTTTTAGGAAGACGATATTCCAGCCTCCAGGAGGAAAACTGGATTACCAAAGATACATCAAAGTAGATCTTTAGAAAGAAGAGTTTAGAACTGATTGAACAATTCTTTTCTACCTCCGGACAAACTCTTTCTGTTTCAACAAGATCCTGAGCCAAAGCAGAGAGAGCAACTTCTTTTTGTAAATGCCACAACGTAGTGGAATAGAGCTCCATGCCTGAAAAAAGACGTGATAATTCAGAAAGATTTCTCCACCAGATTCTGTGAGAAAGTGCTCTTTGGATCGTACACTTTCAGCAGCCCGTTTTTGGAGTTTTGTTCACATAATAATATTCCAGTCTAAATAGTCTAACCTTTTAAACAATATGGATCAAGATGACGCACTTCTGAGAACCTTTTTTCCGCCTAAAAAACACAAAAACGATGTAGAATGTACAATCAATGAATCGTTTAAGTGTTTATACGCATTTCTATTCAACAGAAAGAATCTTACTACTCACCAGATGGTATTGTGCGAGTTCAAAATGTGACCTAGCAACTTGGGATAGCACCCAGGTAGTATTGTAATGTTGAGGTTGTATTGCTTCAAACAACGTTAGACATTTCTTGCATTCGTATGAAGATAGCGCCACAAAGGCACTACCCAATTCTTGATAAAGAGATAGCAAACCATCTAGAAACAAATACAAATAATAAAATAATCAAAATTTAAAACTGAGTACAAACTTAGAGGTGAACACATAGGGATTAATAACTAACCAAATTATTACCTAAACTGGTTGTAGAAACAGGAATCTTTTGCAAACTGGAATTGAGCAGAACAGGTTTTGCAGGTTCAGGGATGATGTTCTCAGAACATGATGGTGACAATGGCTGACTGTTAGCAGAAGAGTTTCTGGTTTGACGTCGAGTCTGAAAAAGACAGTTTAGTTCCAATAAAATGTCCTTACAAAGAGCAAGTGTCCATTACAAATTGTTGAATCAAAAGATCTCTTACCTTGACTTTCCGAGGGGCAACTCCACCTCGTGGAATTGAAAAGTCTCCTTTGCCACTCTTTCTTGAGCCCTGTATAAAACCAGAAAGAACACACTGGAAAAACAGAGCATACTATTTGTTCTGAGTTGAACGTGATTTGAACTTTCTTCACAGCCATAGATTTTATGTTTACCTTGTCAACAGGATCATTAAGAGAAGCATTTGATGGTGTTGATCCAAATAGCCTAGTACTTCGTCTTACACCAGATGAAGTGGTTTGCGATGCTGTTGGTAATGCAGTGGTCGTTGATGTGTAGGAAGTGATGCCAATCAAGTCTGCTCGACGACCAATCTAGGAACAAGTGGTTTACAGCATAAACAGAAGATAAACTTTAAAACCGATAAGTTATATGACACCTTTCTTGCTTTAGGAGCCTTGGGCAACTGACATTCATTTGCAGTGGGAGAGGGAGTGATGTAGTTTGCTGCCAGATCTGGTGAAGGAGTTTCAGTTGGTAGCACTGCAAAGCTAAAAAAAAACACCAAATCTATGCTAGTATTCTACAAGAGACTACAGTTTGACTAGTCCAGTATGAGCAGATAGAGCCATCAAGTATACTGTACTTTCCTTACAAGACTACCTACTTTGGAGAAAAAGGACTAGCGCTTGAGCTCACACCAAGTAGATTTCGACCTGCCTTTGGCCGAGCTCGATTTTCGTTAGATGTTCCCATAGGTGTTGGCAATGTAACATGACTATTTCCATGGAGATTGGGTGGGGCAGTGAACGATTGGTTACCCTCTACATTCGTAGGTGTGTTCCATGAGGGGTCCATGTTTTCTGTTGCCATGGGTTCAACTGGAGGTCGTGAGTGGTTTTCACAGGATACAGAAACATTCTCAGAGGTGATTGTGGTTGAACCAGTTGTCATGGTATCACGATGTGTTAAAGTGGTCATCAAACGAGGGCAGGCACTAGATTTAAAGATCTCAGAAGGATTTGGTTTTTCACCTAGTTTGCACAAAGTTTCAAATGAACTCCATAACAATGGATTATGTTTCAAACTGCTTTTGAAACATTCTATAGCTCTGGTCGTTTTTTCCGCTTTTCTAAAAGTAGAACAGTATAATTAATAAAACAGTGCAATTTAATAACGAATTACTGTACAAAAATTAAAGACGAGTAAACATACTCAGTGCACAGTTGCAAAATCAGATCTTGCCATACTGCAAGTCTACCAAGCTTCATATCAGCTATTACCTACTAACTTCTCCCAGCAAAGCAAGAGAGTAGCTTGCAGCCGAACCAAACTCAGAAACTACAGTCTCTATTTGTTTAGTGGTTCCTATTGTGTTGGTACTAACAGAAGTCAATATCCTTTCTGCTTCTGACAGCCTGCAGAAAATAAACATTTATGGGTAGCATATGTTTGCCATATGAAACTGATGGTCATTTGACAATCCAACAAAAAATACTACAATGTATCTTGCATGGTATTCTAGTAATCTATGATGTACAATGAGTGCCCTTACTTGTTAAGATCAAAACAGCATTTTGCAAACAAGAACTTGCACTGAGCTGTTGGACAACCTTGCTTTTGTAATAAGTGATATGATCTCTTAGCCTGACCAGAACGATAGTAAACTGTCGCTAATAAAAACAGTGCTTCATCTGACGCACCTAGAATCAAATGGATATGTATTAATTAATGTTCTCTTTACACCACAACTAGTTGACAAAGTCCTATTTCAGTATACCTTCAGCATACAACCGCTCAGCCAAGAATGCAGCATCATTAAAAGCGTAGTGATTAAGAGCATGCCAAATAGCAGCCTTGAAAAAGAAACTTTACTTTTAATCACCAACAACAGACCTTCACATCGCTTAGTTTTCCGTGCTTGCCGAAAGCCCAAACCTCCAAGGTTTAAACTTCGTTCTTCTTAAGAAAAAATGAATCTCAAAACCAGTGTCTTATGCTCAATATATAACTTAATATCTCCTCTCTTTCATATACCTTCTCCAAGAATTAGCCTCTCAAAGGTCAGCTTACACTATCAAAGTTTCTGCGATCAAAGTAGGAATATTTCACGGGGAAATTCTACGTTCTGAAACATTTGGAAGAAATGTCAGAGCGAAGTAGTTCAGAGTTATTTTCCTTAAATATTTTTAGCAAAATCCTTGAAAACTTAGAATTTACCTATTCGAAATTTCCACTTTGACCACAGAAACTTTTACAGTGTAAACTGGGCCTAACGTATGTTCCACTCAAATGAAATTCACGTAAACTAAAAACAATTGAATCAAAAATACTGGCTTGAATATGGCGCTAAAAAATCATGTACTATTATTGCAAGACAAGCAGAAATCTGAAGCAAAAATAACGTCACAATAAACTGTACGTTTTATTCTCTTTTATTCTTACCTTAATGGGTTCCTCACACAGCATAATTTCGCCTAAAATTGAAAAATACTCATGGTATTTTCCATAATCAAAGACTAACCTTTCAAAAAATTTCAAACATTAGTTCGTTCGTGCAGGAATACTGCAGACTCGTATCATGCCCCCGTACTTTATCTCACACAGAGTGGATGTAGAAGAATATACAACCGAGGGTGGTAGTTGTACATACGACCGAGGCCAGTTCACGAGGTAGTTGTTTAAAATCTCTTTGGCAGTGCACTGTCGAAAACTGTATTACTGGTGTACGTGTACAATGATATAATACAATGATAGTATAGAAATATTAAAATAAATTGAGCCCTGCACAAGAAGAGAAAGCTGTTTCTTTGACAAATTTCCCATGACAACCAAGAAGCTGCACTGCTGCAGTTGCTCCTGTGTACCTCAACAATTAACAAGTTGTTTATCCTTGGTAAGGAACTTTTGATGAAACCAATATCCAGGACGATTTTCTTCAGAATGAACTGCAGTTTGAATAGTTCATCCATGCAATGACTCAATATCTGACTCAAGATCAGATAGGGCTGGGAAGGAGGGTGGAAATGTGGGCGGTTCAGAGGTTTGAGGTGATGTGAGTGGTGTTGAGCTAGACACGGAGGAAAGTGATGAAGTATCCGAGAGATCAGAAGTCCAACTTGGACTGAACAGGCCAGAATTTAACATCTGCTCTGAGCCCTGTAATGAAACAATGAAATATGAAAGCGTAACGTTTAGTAAGACAATGCAATGCAGTACAGTGGCAACTTCATTCCCAGGGCCTTTTCCCAAATTTGGGGGAAGGGAGAATGCCTTAAGGCCAGTTCACACGGGCGATTTTCGATGCGATTTTTCTCGTGTTGAACGATGTGATAGAGTGAATAACTGGCGAGTATACTTGGTCCAACAATTTTGCTAATGCACTCGCTAGTCAACCAACTCGATCACCTACACTACAAGGAGAAAAATCGCAGCAAATATCGCCCGTGTGAACTGGCCTTTAGGAACGAGGTTTTCAAGTTAGTGCAGTGGTTCTGATAAAGATATACAATTTCGAAAACTTCGTGAATTTTGAAATATTTTAACCAATTTTCCATACCTCTATGATAAGATTATGGAACGTGTTTAAAATTCTTGCGACAATTTTTAAGATGTTTCTTGTGAGATGAATAGCACTACCAGCCTACATAAAAATAACACTAATTCAAGAAATACGCAGACGTTCCATCCCTCCCATTTTTGCCCAATTTTCACGATCTCCGACTATCGTACTAAATGTTTCCGTTTTTTTATAACAAGTACAATCGCACTAGTGGAGTCGTCAAAAAATGCAGCTACAGAGTGTAACAAAACACACGAATACGTGATTATATAAGTACTTGTGTCATGTAGTTAATTTATAGTGTTGCAATTCTTGTTCTAACAACATGAAGTGGATATATTTCTTTAGTACATATAGATCTTAAAATTGTATCGGACAAACACTGAAAGCTCCAGTTTATTTGCAAGATCTCCAGGCTTTTCTATGTATTTCTTCAGCTTTAATATTCTCCGCGGTTAGCAGGTCTGTATGCGTGATAATTAAGACTGCTACACAATATCTCACTTCACAATACCTTAATAAATGTGGCAGACTGTCCAACGGCAAAAGATTTGCTAGCAAAGTTTAACTGCTGACAGTACCCAGGAATACGGTCGATATACGGAACAAGTCGCCTCCTAGGTAAAGTTTCTGGCAACTGCAACAAAATGAAAACACCTCCTTTTATACTGGATAACTGTATTAGATCTAAACTGTTCTTCTTAGAGATCTAGTAAGAGTGACCTCTTCCAGTGATCCAGTGCTACTGCTGGAAAAACAGAATAATCAAAATTAATGGTACCTGAACAAGAAATTGCGTGCTTAACTTGTGAAATTTTCTCCCTAAGTCTGCAAAACGCTGAAGAAATTTGATAAAAGCATTTGTTTAAATGTTTGGGAACGTCTGGAAATATACACATTAGTCCAACCTGCGCTTCCAAGAATAATTCCTCTGATGAATGAATCCGGCCCTCACCTCTGAAACAACAAAACTTATCTTTACCGAAAAGTTCACTTATAAACACGAATAAAATGATAGAGAAAAAACTTAGTTCAAGTTTCTGTACCATATCCCTAATAACAATGCTACCACCAATATAATCAAGATCCCTACTACCTGAGAAAATTGTTCATAGTCTCAGCAATCGTTGACATCTCTCTTGCTTTTCTCATCGCTTCCTCATGCAATGGATCAATATCTCGACCGTTTATCTCAGCTGATATCGTCAGCGAATCAATATCCTGAATAATTTTGAAAAGTTTTTCTTCTTCTTTGGTACTTTGTTGGCTTCTTTCACTCTGATCATCCTCGCTGTCAGACGTAGCAGGAGATTCGCGTTTTAAACCTCGCTTCTGAGAGAAAAAAAATCAAGTTTAATTTATAGTTTTATTAAAGCGCTTTTCAAATCCAAGTTATTTATTTAACATTGTTTGTACATTTCACTTACCAACATTCGATCAATTCTTGAAGGAATATTGTCTTTTCGCATTGGCAGACTCTCGACTAAACGTAAAATGCTATCAAAATTCAGTATTTATGTCCGGGCAAACCCTTTAGCTCAAAACGTCCCTCTTTTTGAGGCACGATAATCCAATTCCTCATGCCCCTTCACGTGAACACAAAAAAAACAACATTCTTTTGATTGTAATGAATATATAAGTCCAACTGATTAATTTAGTACAGATTATAAGAAAATCCTTACGAGATATACAGGAATATATATATTACATCAATAATAGCACGTTTACAGCCTCTTTACAATATTTTCTTTAGTTAAAAATCTGTTTCTGGTAAACTAAATTTAATATTCAACAAAGCTTTTCATAAGATTTATATTTACACTATAATAAATCAAATTAAATTCACATTTATTCTCGTGTACAGATTATTTATAAGTTTGTATTATATAGCAATTATGTTCTCGGATAAGTTCGTAATTCGTCGGATAATTTCTTGACAATATATTCACTTTTCTCAAAGTGTCGCATACGCGCTTGTACCGCTAGTTTTCTTGCAACGGCCAATTTCTCCTAGAAATCAAACACACAACTTTCCTCAACTAGCATAATGACGTATAATGACGTAATATACAAAAACAAACAATCGCGTAATATGCAAAGGTTAGCAAAGACGAAATATGTGAACTAATAATGACGTAATTGCTACTCACCGTAAGATCAGCAATAAACATCCACTTTTCAAGCAAAATTTCCGTGTGCTTCAAACAAAAATTCAAGTAAAGCCACCTTTGATGCAAATCCAGAGTTTTTAAATTTCGTTACTTCTGCAGAGTGGACGCTTACTGTGAAAATACGGTGGCAGCAAATATCGAACAAAACACGCCATGAAAACAATGCATTTTCTTATCAAATTGAAGAATCTTTGAGATAGAGTGAAAGATATTAATAGTCAACGAAAGAGCATCCTCAGGGCTATATTAAACATTGTACTTACTTCTTCGTAGATCTCCCCCACTGATGATACTTCGCAATAGCTTGCCCAGTTCTTCCACTTGAGATTCCCAAATATCAATAAACACTGTACAATTCTCCTGAGCTATTTTGCTAACTGGATGGTGCGCTAACGTCCGTGCTGCTTCAATCACCTTAAAAAATAAAACCTTGATTTCACCAAAACTACAAAATTTATGATCAAACAATTGACAATATTGCGAACTAAAGTAGACAGCTCTATCAGTCCTGCACTGTTCTTTGTGGCAGTTCATAAAGTGTCAATTAGTTTTGACTGGTGCAGCGCTAGCCACTGACCACAAAAAGAACTTACATGCGGGCACAATGTTTGGATATTCTCTTCAACTTTCTCAGCGGTGATCGCAATCGGCTCACTTGCAGACAAATTTCTCGCTACTTTGGATACTTCAAGTAATTTTTTCACATCCTTCACAAACACCTCAGCTAGCTCATCCACGCGAGAACTATTACCCGTTGAGGCTGCTGCCCGCATTGCAGGCAACGACTTCTTGTGTCCCAAATGAGAGAAAGTTTCAAAGACTTGGTCACTTGCGGCTTGTTGAACCTTGAATTAAAAAAAAACGTGTAGATCTTTGAATGGTAGTGACACCATAGCCAGCAAAAATTGACTAGCTACAGGCTGGTTTCGATTCCTTCATTACTGGGAGCCCATTGCAAGTTGGACTAGGCTTCCAGTGACTCTGCTGAAATTTTCAACGCCTCCGTTGGAATTTCTAATGGCCAGTTCACACGGGCGATTTTTGCTGCGATTTTTCTCCTTTTAGTGTATGTGATCGAGTAGGTTGACTGGCGAGTGCATTAGCAAAGTTGTTGGATCAAGTATCTCGCCAGTTATCAACTCTATCACATCGTTCAACACGAGAAAAATCGCATCGAAAATCGCCCGTGTGAACTGGCCTTAACGCTGTAACAACTGTACAACGAAAGCGCCGGGTCGGTATATCAAATACACGAGGGAAATAATTTCAATGAAATGTTACCTAACTTACCACTGTCTTAATATCTTTTGTTAATTTAGTAATTTTTTGTAAAGTTAAATCTTGCTTTGTTTCATCGTCCTGTACACAAAATAAAACACATTATTGATTTCATATAGAAAAACCCTATGCACTCTCTGTACTGAGCTTTAATACAGGACAACTGTAGTCTAGTGAGAATTCTATGGATCCATAGTACAATGTTTTACATCAATCAAGTAAATTTACCTCATAACTCACGTCCCCCAATATATCCTCGGCATTTTCACAAAGTGCTAAAATGCTTTCCCGTTTTTCAGATTTTGTATACGGAGCTAAAGCAATCGTTCTTGCGTCTCTTACTATTCCAGTTAAACCTTCTTCCAATCGCTTTTTGACGTCAGGATCGCTAAGATCGCTGTTGGACTTTACTTTCTCCACCACTTGCTGAGAAAAGAAAATAGTACCAATCAAAAATTATATCCCAAACCATCCCAAAATTCAAAATCGGTTTTTCTTCTCATGAAAGACACTTTCAAGTCATTACAAAATGCTCGAAAAAATTGAAAATTTTTGTTGGTGGTGCCCCTCCTTTGTTCAAATCATAAAATGAAATTCTTACGTCAAAGATCTTAAGATCCAGTATAAGTTGTCCTTTCCTAGGCTCCCGTTTTAGACCGTTACTCTGAGCAACAGAAGTAATAGTGTTCATTGCACCGCGCATCTTCAGAAAAACACCTTCTCTATTTTGCTTAGCGGAGTTTGAGTCGGGGTGACGAAGAAATGTCTAGAATGAAATAACTTAATAAACACCCGTTCCTTCGCTCTGAACGTTGGATTTCAGGACGAAATAACGAAGTGCAGTACCTTAGAAGTGGTCAACAACATCATGGTTGATTTTTCTAACAGCGTTCTGGCGGCACACATTTCAGCTTTGGAATTGTCATCTTTCAAATCCTGCAAAAACAAAAAGTCTTATGTGGTAGTAGTCGAATGGAAATTTTTCCATGAGTTGTTTGCTTCGTGTGAACATTTTTCCTCTTTTTCCACTTACATGCTGTCTGTCACCAGAAAGATGCGCTAATTCCACCATATCTGCACCGAAATGACTGAACGCCTGAACAAACTCCGTAAAATTATTCACACTTTCCAAAGCTTGCAGTCGTTCATCAACCTACATATTCCAGCAAACGGAATTAGGAAAAAATGAGATGTGTTCTATTCTATGTCAAACCACGGTTAACTGAGTAAAAAGTACTGATGAAAACCTCTGTCGGAATGTGGAAAAGTTATTTTAACCAAATCATTTATCGAGATTAAACGGACCACACGGGCGGGGAAATATTTAACATCTGCAGTATAGTCCAATGAGGAAATAATGTTGATTAGTTTACAATTGTATATATATATCAATGTGATGGCAATCAGAGTGGTTTTGTCACAATATTATAAACATTTAAAACAAATTGTACGAATTAGAACGAAACATATGAAATTAATCTAATTAGAATAAATACGGTGGTGTGGCGTGTGATTGATTAACAACCGATTGCGCACAAGGAATATTGGAGAATATACTTGTATAGCGGTTTTAGAGTGTACTTGTACTTTAGAGCTATAATACTGCCATTATGATACAGTGCGCAAATCATTTGGGCATTTTTTGATTAAAGTATCATTGCAAATCGACAGAAACTAGCCTAGATAATCTGCCCAAACATTTACGCGGTAACAGGAAATAATTCTAATCCGTTCGCGCTAATATTGGTATTCACACACATAACATAGCGAAGTTAACAGAATCACCAAATATTTTGCAGTTATTGACTGAAAAAGAGTGAGTTACTAATAAAGATACCATACTGTTTGAAGCACATAAATCTAGCATGAAAGTTAACCACACGAAAACAATGGATAAAGGACAAATTTTCCGATTAAAATGTTAAATGAACAATGGGAAACAAATGCGCGAAAAATTTGAAAAATGCTTGCAATGTTTTCACGTTTTCGAGAAAACATTTACTGGCGTCTGCCATTAAATACAGCATGTGGACTGTACACCAATTGTCTATGATTGACGTCAATTTGACAATGTATCAAAGTACCTTTACTAACCTTGCGTGCGGCAGTTATCAATCGTTTCACCACCACCAGATCTGTTATAACAAGCACTCTAGTAACAGCGGCTAGCAAACTTCTTGCGGCACGAATTATATTAGCTCTTTCAGTCGCTGCAGCATCACCATGGCTATCTACAGGAATATCCGTGAAATTGCCCATCAATTCTGCTGCTTGTTTCGCCTCAATGCATGCCTCGCTCATATCTGCAGCAAATTCAGGACTATCTCTTGCAATTTCCTCGCCAATTTTCACAAAATGTAAAATGGCGTGCTTGAGTCTCGCGCATATTCCTTGCAAAGTTTTACGACCCTGTGCTGTTCTCTTGGGCCTAGCACTTTTGTGGTTCATTAACGTTGTAATCTAAAAGCATAAAATCAATTTACCATGCTAAGTGGGCAACCAATTTCATTTTAAAACTAAGAACTTTCTTTGATTATAACAATACATTGGGATACTCGTACACTAATACAACATACATGGCACCATGTTTACAAACCTGGGTCATCAAAGGCATCAACGTCTGTTCAACAGATTTGCTACGAATTTCTAGATTTTTTGTATCCATTTTCGTAGAGATTTTCAGCCTTCTTCAACCAAACTCAGCAAGTCTTCTTGGTTGCCTCATAAACATAACCGAATTGGCCACTTGCGAAACATGTTGTAATTTAGGAAACAATGTATTTCTAAATTCACGCCTTCTGCATGCCGTTGCCACTGTCAAGAGATAAGTAAATATTGATATGCATTCAAAATTGGCGAGACAAGACAGCTCAATTTACATTATACAAATCACTTTGGTAACAAAGAAACACGTGATAAACATTGCGACGTTCAAGAATTTAATTCATCGCCTTTTATCGAGTATTAAAATAAATAGAGAAGTTGGCGTACTTTTACTTCAAAACTTGTAAAACTTGGCAGAAACTTTGCACCGGTATCAGTGTTTTGCCAAGTATATTTGAGCTGCAATCGCATGCAGTTTATCTTCTATAAATATGGGAAAAATTCGAAGGGTTAGAACAAAAAGGCATATTCAAGCAGTCAAGAGCAATGCTAGTCAAGATATAGATAAGCAAAGCACAGACTATATGCCAAATGAGGTAAACAGTATTTAATGTAAATAATTTTGCAACAATTTATGAAGAGATCTTGGAGGATGTATGGATGTACCCAGTCTCAACATTGAAACACTGGTCTGGGGAGAGTCAAGTGGCTAATTCTTGAGGCTTCGGGCACAGATGAGACTGGCAGATGTCCAACTGCCCCAAAATTGCATAAGTCGATTTTCCTGCGACTTAAATGGCAGCCATTAACCCAGCAAGTGCCTGCAGAAAGGTATTCACCCCCCTGAACAAATAATTTTGAAAAAGGCACCCGAGGCATGACGGTCTTTGTTTAGGGCACTTGCCAGGTTAATGGTAGCCACTTACGCCAAAATCATAGGCTTGAAGACTTAGTCGAGCATCTGTTAGGCTCTAATTGGTGCTTGGGGCACCCATTCCTGACGCTCTCCTAAAGTTAATCTTGCTTTGTTTCAGTCAAATTTACCATCTTTGTTTCCAATAAATAATCTATTCAAAGTCACCGATGAATCACCAAAGAATGATAAAATCCCCAAGATGGATCAGAAGGGCAAAAAGATTTCTGGGGAAGAACAGCTAAACTCGAAAAAAGACAAAAGAAAACTAAGGCATGAAAAATTCTTAAAAAGTGAGGTGATATCTATTTCAAAATTGACTAATTAAGAAATTTCACAAACGAACCGTGACCCTCATTCACTAATATTCAATAATTTAGAACTTCATGCCAGCAAGAATTTGGAAGAGAGTCGCAGAGCGACAAATGAAAGACAAAAGACAGTCATAACTGGAGACTTAAATCCATTAACTCAAGCATTACTAGATATTGAAAAGTCACCAATTGTTGAGGCAAATAAAAAGAAAAGGTTGAAAAGCCTAACTGACAAAATCTACATTCTAAATTTTTTTAAATGTCCAAGATTGATACCGTCAGTCAAATAATTGCTCCTACTATCTTATAGAAAAACCAGAAAGAAACAAACTAAATCAACTTCAAGTGAAAGAAAAAGACAAAATGCTCAGTTAGTATATTTTGTTGACCACAGTCATTAAGGGCCTGTTCATATGAGCCATTTCATCCCGGTTTTTATCCCGTCTCACCGGGATATATATGTTCATATGGAAAATTTCTATCCCACTTCACCGAGATCTCGGCTTGCTTGTGCTGAGATCCCGGGATGGCCTGCCTTCCATATGAACACACAGTTGAAAATCTATATATATACTATATGAAGCAAGATCTCAGAGCACGTCGCCATCCCACCTAACCGGGATGAAATGGCTCATATGAACAGGCCCTAAGTAATCACGATCAATATTAATCATTACTCTTTATGACTTTTTAGGAACTCAGATGTTGAGAAATTTAAGCAAATACTTGGTCATCCTGCGTTCAAATTGAACCCATTAGCAACAATCAACGAACATGTTAAGAATGTCATAAAACAAGAAACAAAAGTTGAAGATGTACAATATATGCACTCTTAGACCAATTTCTATTATGAAAAATCTTTGATGAAAACATTTAACTTTGTGTATTTAAAAATTCAGAAATATCTATTAAAGGTACCAAACCCTTTTCCAACCACAACCCATTTCAGTTGCCAAGATGACTCCAATCTCAACTCAGTTTCAGATTCTTCAAACAAGAGTGATTCTCCCGTTGAATATAGCTCATCACAAACTGAGCAAATAGTATGAAATACGTGGTACAACGTAGAACAAAGTCACTTACACCACAACGGAACACAGCAACAACGGTAACACACAAATTACACATTTACAACACAAAAACACACGGTTTCATTCTATAACTCAAATATAATCAAGCTGACGAAGTGCGTGTTCTATCAAATATCCACACTTGTAATCATTGCGGTTAGCAATAAAGCCGATCGCCGCTCATATAAGGAAAATACTTCTCATTACAGAACAGCAATTCAGAAATCAGCCATTAGGAAAGAGATTATTGAAAAATCTTCACAGACAAAACATTCATGCAGCTTTGTCTCCGACTTAAACTAATGAGTGCTTGAAAACGTTTACATGAAGTATCATCAAAGTTTTGACTGTAGCACTGTCACTGTAGACTCCGAACACGGTAGCATTCCAGGTATTTTTGAAGATCAGGGGCAGGTTGTCCAGCAATGGTGGATAGCGCTATGCAGTGGGTAGTAGCTTTTTCAACCTTCGCAAAATTGGACAACAAGCGACGAAACATTCGAATTGGCCAAAGAAACATAGCAGTCTTTAATCTATAAATAGCAATCTTAATCTTGTTTTAATACGATCAATGGAAAATTTTACGAATGTAAAAAAACTCACTATCCAATGGATAGCACCATTCGCCTTTCGTTCAACCGGCCCCAGTCATAAACACCATGACACAGTAATAAGTGTCTTTTCTGTAAATTGAGCATTATTTTCTAAATTCAAATAAAAATATTTCCCACTAAAGATGACCAAAGTCAAGGCCAACTTTTGGCTAGTTACATGATGGCAACA
>JAOBYK010341133.1:0-17540 GCA_025434845.1 Phenganax subtilis | reverse complement strand
CTTGATCTTTTATGCTGATCAGCACCAGCCAGCTACAGCTGATCGTAATATCTTTACTATTCCAAAGTCGGTTAGTGCTATGTGCCACTATAACAATTTTGGGTTGAGTAAAGGAAAAAAACATAATAGCAACTGGTGGGACTCGAATCTTTGCTCCAAGAGAGGAACTAATTTTTAATCAATCGCCTTAACCACTCGGCCACACCTGCTGCTTTCAACCAATTTATCTTTAACGTCTTTAATACAAACGACCGCATTCTTTCGAAACCCGTAAGCAGACCAGACGATGTGGATAACGTTGTAGTTCAATTTCCGCCGTAGAAAGTTATATATACGTGTAATTTTCATTCAGTTGCAATTTCAATTGAAGAAATTTAAGTATTTGAGACTGTTTATGCTTCAATCAAAACGAATCATATTATTTTGCTAGAGCTAAACCACATTTGCAATTATCACTACCCAGTGTTTTTCTTAAAGCAAAAGCAGTTAAGAATTATTACTTTAGTCTGTACACAATTTTTTGAGAATCCGCAGTTCTGATTTCCTTTGTTTACGGAACATTGCTTCGTGATTAGTGGAAAACGTCAACCTTACTTGCGCTCGATGTCCGTGTTGCAAAAACCCCACTTTGTTTAAGCTCTGTAATACTCGTCTGACACGGGAATAACCGATCTATGATTCAAGGCTAAACAAGTTTTAAAATGAATTTTTTTGTTCATACCTGCTGCATTACTGAAGTTAAAAATTGAGCAACAACGATGGGTTACAAGTTTAATACATACTGAGGATCTCCATATCATGTGTTTCTTAAGATCTGACCTTTCTCCGCCAAGGTCCCACTTTAGCTCGCCAAAATCGCTAACAGGACAGTAGCAAAAAGAATAGATTTCGAACTAATAGAAAAAAACGTTGCATTAAATTTTTATTCTTACGTTTTTTTTCGCAAAATGATAAGAGTTTAATTGCTCAAATATTTCAACTCTGCATTAGCCACTGGAGGTTTGTAAGTCATAGTAACAACGTCGGGGATCGCGTTTGCCTATTAAACTAAAAGCACCGTAGTACGAATCCACTTAAATTTGGAAGAAATTATGTTAACTTTTAGTACACTTGGGCAACAGCTTTTTCTATATCAAAACCAGAAAGCAATTTTCCAGGCTTCCTTTTCTATTAATTAAAAGAGTTTTAGCTAAGTTGTGTTAATGTATCTCGTTCGAAATTGACTTTTTATCTACATACAAACATGCCTGGAAAAACATGTTGAAACATCATTTCTTTTCCGAATTCGCTTGAAGCTCATTTGCATGCATGCTGAGTGGGTTAGCGAAATGAGCCTGCCTGCACTGTCTATTCTCATGAGATCCAGCCCGAGCCAGAAATCGCAGCAATCAAAGGAGTCGAGAAAAAATTCAGCAGGTGACTTTATTTCTGCACGGTACAGCCCTAACAACTAAAAAAAACATAGATGACCCTTGTAACTCTAAATCTTTTCCTTTGCAAAATAAAGAAAACAATTTAATCCAATGGCATGCGTGTTGCATGCGCATGTGTCACTTGAAAACATTCAAAGAACTTATAAATTTTAATTGCATAATTTCAAATTTTAATTGTTATCTTCAAACAGGGGGTAGGAAACAAGGCGGGCGGTGGGGCTACCCCACCGATAATTATTGCCAGAGGCTGAGATATCTATCGGCCCCCCAAAAAACTTACTCAACTCAAGATTAATTAAGATCATCAAGCAATTTGGCAATGGCAATGAACGTTGAAGGGTCTTCTTTTGCAACTTCAGTTTACGTTAGATTAAGATCTTGATTGCTCGAGTCGCTAATTGTAGTTAAACAAAAATACTATAGCCCTGAACATGGCTAAAATGAGGTTTATGTAATTGCAAAAGTTCTTGAAAACCGTCATATCCTAGAGCATTAAAATTCTCAAAATTTTTTCGGTCGGCGTCAACCATGGTGGCGCCTCGTGAGAATCACCCCCCCCCCCTCCCCCAATCCCAGCAAGCTTCCTACGCCTCTGTCTTCAAACACCTGTAAACCCATTGCATTTCTTTTCCTAAGATGGATCATTAAAGATTATTATTACTATGAACAGGTGTATAATAATTATTTACTTAATCCTGCACAGGCTTTTCCTAACTAATTTACAATTCTGTGCAATAATGTAGAGTTTCGTACGTCTTATGTGCATGTTTAACCTAAGCTTTTTTATCTCCACAGCAATTGTGATATTAGATTCCTAATCCGTTGATCCTAGCCCACCCTATCAACATTCCCTGATGGAGGAAACTGGTGTACCCGGAGAGAATCTACGACTTTAGTAGAATGGTTGACAAACTATTTCCGCATGAGAAAGTTAAGTCCGCGCTAAGAATCGAACTCATGTCTCCATTGGCATATGTCCTAGCGACTGTGCCAGGTATAAAAACCTTAATCAAACTTGCAACTATCGAAAAAATTTGTTTTAAATTTGTTGGGCCTTATTTCAAAACATGTTACTATAATCGCTGAATATAAGTGCGTTCATTTACTGGTTATAGCCTATAACCAATAAAAGAACACACTTGTTCTATAAAAGAACACACTCAATGCTTTTAGCTAATTATAGATTGTGCATCAAAAATTAAAAGCGTCCTTTCCAGTTTTTTTCTTTAAAAATATTTCTAAATAAAATTATATTCCCTGAGACATTAGCTTTTCCAGTGTAAAACAAGGGATTGCATACCAGCAAAAAAACACTAGCTAATTAGTTACTCTTCAGCAATTTTTTTCGGAAAAGTTGTCAAACTGTAGAAAAGGGTGTAGCTTTGATAGCTAAGTTGGCAGAGCAGCGGGCTGCAATGTAATGGCATTGTAATCCCTAGGTCGCTGTTTCAAATCCGTCTCGAAAGATTTTATTTTCATCTAAAGACTGGTTATTGCATAAAAAAATTTAGTTAAAGCAATACCACCATCATGGAATAATTTTTAAAAAAGTAAAAAACGTCAATAACATGAACATTTTTCAGTAAGTCACACAATTATGCAGGTTGTTTTTATAGACACTATTGTTATTTATATAAAATTGTCATTAACGGTCATAGATATAAGAGAAAATAAGGAAATGCTATAGTATATGGTAGAATAGTTCAATCATAATGTTTCAATATATTGGTTAAATACATTTGAGCTTGTATCGACAATGACTATGGTAAAATTTACTTTTTATTCAACATTGAATGTAATTTCACTTGGAAAGGTGTTTGCGTTTCAAAAAAAAACTATGTAGATGGTATAATTAAACATATCAATTGTAAAGATGGGAAATAGTCGTTGCCTAGCGAAAAAGAAAAAAAAATTTGAAATCAACCCATTTTACCTTCAAATAATACGGCAGAAAGCCGCGTGTTTTTTTTATCATAAATTGCTTTTAATTCCATCTTCTTTATTTGCTATCTCTAGTGAGTCCAACCTATTGGCCAAAGTAATTGCTGGTTTTTACCCTGGAATTGCAGAAGCCCATTTCAGCGAAATAAAGTGCCGGCTGCTCTCCAACTATAATATTGCTCTAAAACGTCAGATGTACTTACGCTGGAACGATTCGAGCTTGATTCGAAGTCAGACACGTTACTCACTAGGCACGAAACCGCTGGTGTCTACTATTTATTTCAAATAATTATGACTTAATTATGATGACGTGTTTTCATTATCTGCAGAAGCCTTTAAAATGATTGTTAGAAGTTAACCATCATTGCATTAATTAGTTTGGGGGATCTGTTGAGTGTTCTCGCAGAGGGTCGCACACAGTCCGACACGGTAGTACGTTGAGTAGGACGAATTTATCTACTTAAATATAAATCGAGTTCTTTCGACATAAAATCCACTCAATGAAATGTGAGTGTATTGTTTTGCTAAATGGTACTACCAAGCGTTAAACAATCTAGCTGGCTGTTAAAGAACTGGTCAAATAGACGTCAAAATAGATCAATAACCGCAATAGTACGACCTTTCGCTTGTCTTCGGCGGCAATATGGACAAACGGAAGGGTTAAAGATAAGGACGAAGGTGAAAGTGACTTAGGACGATGGAGATCGTCAAAGGCTAGCTATTTGAAAGGTGTACGGAAAGAAGGTTGGAAAAGCTCATCAAGACTCGAATATCGGGCGGGAAATCGAATAAATTAACAAGTTTTCCGAAGGGGGAGTAAGACTGCAAAGCTACGGGAAAAACGGACAGCAGATAGCTTTGGGAGTGGAAGGTGAAATAAAACAATCAAATGAGTGGTTTGACCTGCATGAAATTTACATTCAAGCAAAGTATTGTAGACTATTTGAACAAAGCATAAGATCAGCTTTATGAAGAATTCAGTGGCAGCTCGCTGAAACCTAAGTTCTCTCACTCGAGGTTTTCACATACATACAGTACATCGGTTTCTTCTAGTCGATCACAATTAATCCAAGCTAGGGTTAAAACAGCTTCATTAGCAGGGCCGGATTAACCTCTCAGGAGGCCTGGGGCCTGCCTTATGGTGGGTGGCCTCTTTTGGCTTTAAAAGTTTATGTTCTCTACAAAGTTGCTATGTTGAAACTTGATATATTATATGACAGGTCTGTCCCAGTTGCCTTACTAAAATTCAGAACTTTGTAGCAAAACGAAACTAAAAACTCAAGTTCATGTAATATTCCTATATTTCACACAAAAAGCAAATAACGGATATTAACAAATACTCCGAAAATAAATACCTCGGATATTAACTCGCAAGCTAAAACCAATCTCCAAGACAACATAAAGGGCAACACTTTCTTAGCTATTTACTGATACGTCATTTAAGGTGCCATGTTTTTCCGAAAATCTCCTGGATGAAATCAGGTTGAATTATATGCGCCTACTGTCACCTCCACTTCTCTTCAGACGGTGCGTGTCTCCGCTCTGATCAGTTAGCGCCTTTCTCGGTGAGCGCAATTTGACTGATCTGGTGGGTGGTGCCTTGTAGCTCCTTTTGGTGGGTGGCCCAGGGCCCGGGCCCCTTCGGCCTACCCCTTAATCCGGCCCTGTTCATTAGAATCTTAGCAGCATATTTCAAAGAAACTCAAGCTTTAAATATGGCAGCTGAGGAATTTAAACTCAAGCAAATGATTGTGCAAGCAAGAGCTAAAGAAAGGATCTTCAAAGAGTTTGAGCATAACAAGTTTGAGCTTTCTGAAAAGCCAAGCGCGTAAATGGGTCACTAACGAAGAAATTTATACATCAGTAGTATAGGAATACGGGTTTCTAGCACATTTTGGCCACGCCCCCTTTTTTTCACAATACAATCTTATACTTTGCTTCCATTTTGAATAGGAAATGAGCTGGACAAAAATGTGCAAAATTCAAAAATGGCGCCAAAGTAGATATTACTATTACGAGAGGTTATTTGAGGTCACTCGATCAGGTGATCAAAAATTATTGTGCAATCTCATGAATAATTATGAACTCGATCACGTGATCGATGATGTAATCAAAAATATTTTTGCTGAGTCAGCGTTTTTAGCAAGTTGCAAAAAAAATTTCTTAAAAAAAAAAACAAGGGGGTGGTAAATCGCGACCCCCTTCGAATTTAATTCGTTTAACCTCCAAAACAAGGGGGGCCTAAATCAGGGCCCCCTTAGAATTTAATTCTTTTAACCTGAAAAACAAGAGGGTCCCAAAACGGTGCTATCTTAGAATTTAATTCTTTTAATAATTTTTATAAAAACAAGGCGGGTAGCAAATCACAACCCCTGTCTTAAAAAAAAATATTATTTAGGGTAGAGAAAAAATATATAAGGTAGAAAAGAAATTATTAAAGGTAGACAAAAAAAAATTTAGAAGAAAATAGTATTATGGAAAACAATAGTTTTAAAAAATCAATTTTTTGTTCTGAAAAATTTCAAGAAAATATGAGTCTTAAGAAATCTTTAGAGAATACTAATATTTCGTATTTTCAAAACCATGACATAAAAAACGATTTTTTTCCTTTAATAAAAGAGATGAAGTATTTTCAATTTCAGGCTTTTTATAATATTATTAAGCAGCATTATCCAGAAAATAAAGAGTTAACTAAGTATGTTGAAGATAGTCTTTCCAAGTGGAAAAATTTACCTATTCAAGAAAAAACTTTAGTTTGGAATAAAGTTAAACCTTTAGTAGAGAATGCTGTTCAAAAGGGAGTTAGTATTTTTAAGCTTAAGAAAGCAGAATTAGATGAGAAAAATGAAAAAGAGAAAGAGATTAAGGATTTTAGAAGAATTATTAGAAGTAATAAAAAGAAAGAGGAAGTTAAGAAAAAAATAGAGAAACAAGATTTAAAGAGTTTTAAAATGCAAAAAGATATTAAATCATTAGATGAGGAGATAGAACTTGAGGATGTTTTATTTAAAACAGGAAAAGAGTCTTTAAAGGATTTACGAAAACAAGAAAAAAATAAAGAAGTAGTAAAGAAGTTAGATATTTGGCAGAGTATTAAAGATGAAACTTTAAATAAGAGACTAAAATTAAAACGTAGAAAACGTATTTTAAGCCAAAAATTAAATCAAGAACATATTAAAAGTAATATTAAAAATAAAAAAGATAAATCTTTTAGATCTTGTAGGACTTGTTTAAAAGGGGAAGTAAGAGAGTTTCCTGTTAATTCTGAGATACCAAAATTAATTTGTACAAGTTATTTTTCCGAGCAAGGAGAAAAGAGAGAGAGTTTAGTAAGATTAAAAGAATCTTTTGAAAAACAACCTACAATCTTTTTCAAAATTGTTGGGACAGACATTAATAATATCAAAAAACCCACAAAACCCCTCCCCCCACTCCCCCCTTTTCAATGTTGTGGAAGAAAATACGTCTCTGCTATGCGTGGCCCTTTCGTTGTCAAGTGAATACAACATTGAACGGTGGGAGAGGGGGGAAGCTAAGAAGAGATAAATTTTTTTAGCAAACCAGTCTAATTTAACTGATATTTCGCGGGTCTCTCAACCACTTTTGAAAATGATTGTAGTTTTAATTTATTTAGACACTTGTAAATAAAAAAAACCTAAATTTTTTAAGCATATTTTTATTGACTTTTATATAGAAAAGATTATCTTAAGAATGTACAAACATTATGGAGTTTTTTGGGATTAAAAAAAAATGTATAACCGGTTTAGATTATACATTTCTTTAAAAATTATATTAAGACTTTTCCTAAAATCCATCCTCCTATTATTCCTGAAATTCCAATAAAAATTTTTTGATAATTTGCCATTTCCTTACTAGGCTTATAGTAGTTTTCTAATTTTGGTTCTAGAGTCCATTCTAAACGAGTAGAATCTAGCGCTTCGCAGGTGCGTTGCACCCTCATTCTTTTAAGATTTTCTAAATTTTTATTTGTGGTATTTATATTTTTATTAGCGTCAGATAGTTCTTGACGTAAACGAGCTTCTTTATTTTTTTGAGCCACTTCTTTCTCATGCCATATTTCTTTATCTCGAGCTAATTTTTCCAAAGCTAAATTATGTCTATTCATTTCTTTTTCATAACCATTATGTTTAAGTTTAGATAATAAAAATCTTGCTCCAGCAAAAGCAATTGCATTAAATAATCCTTCTGCTACCATGCAAGTCATTTATTTATTTATCGATTTTTTCTGGAATAATTTTTTTATCTTCGAGATATTTTACAAAAACTTATCCCAGCATAACAGCTCCAGCAAGTTTTAAAGTACCTTGAATACTTTGTGGTGTTCCTAAAGGTTCTCCTAAGACTTTTTTACTTACCATAGAGACTCCAACAGCAGATAAAGTTAAAATTCCAGCATCATATATTTGATTAATATAATTTTTCCTGGTTTGCTCGTTCATTTATTATATAAAAAAACACCTAATAAACAAGGGGGTAATGAATCATTACCTCTCTAATACTATTTGGATTACAGAACCCGGAATTTATGCTCTTCCCAAGCTTAATCAAAATTATCTAACTCCTTTTTATTTTTTAACTTTTTTCTTCTATTTTTTCTTCCTTAAATACTTGTTTTTTATCCTTATATGAGTAAAAAAGAAAACAAATAGTAGAGATTCCAAATATAGAGACTAAGGGTACAAAAGTAGAATAAGAGTATTCCCAAGAATTTTCATTATTATGATTTTCTAATAAGGCTTGTCTTTTTCTTTCTTTAGCTTCTCTAGAAATTTGAGCAAGTTTTTTCCAGCTTCTACTCTTCGAGAATCTTTCTCTTTCTTTTGCATAGTAATAATGGTACTTTGTGCCTGCGAAGCAATTTGATTTTTATTATTTTCTTCTTTAGGATTACTTAAGATTTGCTTATTTTCGTCCGTCATTTATTTAAAGTAAAAATATTTTTACTTAAAAATCGGCCAAGTAAAAACCAAGTAAAAATTAAGTAATCTTAAAATTACTTAAAACTTACTTAAAAATCGGCCTAGTAAAAACCAAGTAGTGCTTGCTTGTTTTTTTAGCTTTCTATAGCTACGTATAATTCCGACTCGTTTCTAATAGTAACTAGATTTGTTTGACGGTAGATTATGAAAAATACAAAAATCTCATCCACGTTTTGAACAAAATAAGATAATATAAACTCCTTATTTAGTTCTAAGGTGTAAGAGTTCTCGGTTTTCTTTAAATTAGAAAAGTCCTTTTTAAACACGTTAAAGGAAAGCTTGGTACGTCTTTTCTTATTATATGGACTTCATATTCCATTCTGAGGTATGTAAGCGTATCATCTATGTCGAAAACGTGGTAAAGTAAGTTGACTCTCGTGTCGTGATTTAACTTGGGAGGCTTGATAAACGTATGAGGATATCCAGTACGATTACTAGAGGGCTTTGTCCAACTGAGCTGATCTAAGCTAAGAAAAAGCATCGTAAACATAAAATAACTACTCAACCGAAAAATTTTATTTTTTAGTTCTATTTCTACGTCATTTATTTTTTTCATGCTACTGGTTGCGTGAGCTTTGACCGCTTCTCCTAAGGTCTTGTTCAATGCTATATCGGTTTTGTTAGCAGCAATAGCGGATTTATTATTTGCGGCTAATTTTTTATTTGTATTTGAAAAACTATTATTGCTTGCTATATCTGTTATATTCGAGTTAACTTCTGTTCGAATAGAATTTATATTTCTTTGATATCCCGCGGAGAATACTCGATTAGCAACTCTATCTGATCTATTGGGTAAAATAAGAGATTTATTATTTTCTAGTTCTTCTTTTAATATTTTTATATTATTATCGGATTCTTTCTCGTACCCAAAATACATTGCCATTTATTATAAAATATATTTTGCAATTAAGATTCCAGTTATTAACATGAAAGTTCCTGTGTATATTATTTCATGATTCTCTACTTTTTTATCTTCAAATGTACTTAGATATTTCTTAGGACTATCTTCAAAAGTACTTAGATTTTTCTTAGGACTATCTTCAAAAGTACTTAGATTTTTCTTAGGACTATCTTCAAAAACTTTTTCTGGAACTTTATCTGGTACCTTATCAAAAACCCGCTTTGCGTTAATTTTTGGTTTTAAATAATTGACTCGTTTATTTTTCCCAAAGCTCATGTCACTCGTGGCTATGGTTAGAATATTATTAAAACCTGGAATAGGCTTTCCTAAAATAATCATCTTGGAAGGAAGTAAAATAATACCCGGACTAATTGCCAGGTTCAGAACTACATTTGTACTAGATATAGCTCTTCTCATATTCGAAATTAATATCGTAGGGTCATTTTGAGCAAAAGTAGCTTCTACTAATTCTTGAAATACGTTTTGAGTTTGTAAAGATTTTGTGCCTTGGTTTACGATAGAACATCTATTAGATGTTCTATCGTAAACCAAGGCACAAATATTGTGCCTTGGTTTACAATAGTTATAGCAGTTATTCCATCAGAATCGTAGGCAATAAAACTAGCCCAAGCTTGGTTGGAAAGTTTTTTTGCCCCTTTTAATCTATAGTAATTTCCCTCCAAATCCGTATCGGTGGAATCTACTTGTATAAAATGGGAAGGTACTTTTTAACGTTTTTTAGATTATAGTTTTTTAAAAGTTCGGGATGTTTCATAAATTTTCTAGTTTGATAATAAAAATGATATCTAACTAAGGATTTTATAATAGGATGAGCTTGCGAGTCCTTTAGATTTTGTAAACTAAGTCCACAAATAAAACTCGCGATGTACATTCCAGATAACATAGCAAAATAAGGTTCCTCTTTGTAATTAAAATAAATTCTTATGCCTAGTAGGTCCTGACTCATTTTTTTATTATCCGACCATCTTACTTTTATGGGAGGTAATCGAACATGAAAAAAATCATGCTCGCTCACTTACATTTTAAAGTTTTCTAAGGGCTCTTCTAGTTTTATGGGTCTTTGAAATTTTGTGTCTTTAATAGGATGTCTTCCTCAGCCATGGCAATTTGGATTTTTCGGATAAGTCAAATAAAAAACTCGGGAATCTCACCTCCAACGAACCCTATTTCTGGCCAACGAATAACTATACCTAAAAACGTGTTCCATTCCTTATTATTTTTAAAATGAGGAGTCTTAATACTATATCTATACTTAGACTGCTCATAAGGTTTAAAATAAACATGATCTACTAGTTTTAAGGACTTGTTTACAGTAGCTTCAAAATAAAACTTGGACATAACGGCATTGGGGTTTTCTTTTTAAAATCTTTTCTTAGCTTCAGATCTATCCCAAGTTTTGATTAATTTCATGGCCTTTTCATAATCTTTCCCATAATATTTTTTGTACATAGGATTTAACTGTGGAAATAATCTGTCTGTTCCTACTTCCATTTTATTTAATTTTTTTTTTAAGTAAATGAATCGTTTAACCGTATTTATAGAAAATAATTCAAAAGAAATTTTTTTAGAAAGAAATATAAAAATAGAACCTGAGGATTGTTTATTTGTTTGAACAGCAAGTATTTTTTGGGATTATAAAAACATCACCAAAAAATATAATGATATAATTTTAGAAGAAAATAATAAGCTCGAGTTTGACTCAGGTTTTTGGAACTTTTCTCAGCTAAGGTCTAAACTAAAAGAATATAATCTAGAACTCGAAGAAAACATTCATATGAATAAGTGTACAATAACGAATAAAAGATCTGAAGACATTAACGTGAAAAATTGAGGAATGCTTTTAGGATAAAAAAAAAAAAATTAAGTCTAATGAACAATTAGAGTCCGATAAAAAAGTAGACATTCATTTAGGATTAAAATATGTTACGTTACATTGCGACATCATAAACCCCACTAAAAATTTTTATACGAATGGAAAAATTAAGTTCTTCTATAGTCACTTTACCTATTGCTACTCAACAAGCTTTAAACTCAACCGTTACACGATATAAAGATATAGAAAGTTCTACAAAATTAAAAGATGGAATTTATAACAAGCTAGTTTTTTGAATAAATTCAAATAAGACTGAAGGTGGCGAAGCCTTAGGGTCTATATTAATGGAAATTTACTTTAGATATATAAATGAGTGAAAAACGTAATGCTCAAAATTTTAAAAACGAGCAAAAACTTAGAAATCTTTATTACGATCCAAAATCTGGTTATAAAAATGTAGAAGCTTTATATAGAAAAGCTTTAGAAGATGATTTACTCATAACTAGGAAACAAATAAGAGAATGGTTAAAAACGCAAGATACTTATACGTGATATACAAAATCATAAAGAAGTATAAGACTCAAAAAACGTTTGTAAAAGAATTAGCAGAACAATTACAATTAGATCTTGTGGATATGAGAAAACTTAGACATAAAAATAAAAAGAACGGCAAGCCGTCCTCTTGGATCTTAACTGGAATCGAAATACTTTCTAGATTTGCTTTTGCAATTCCTGTATGTAAAAAAGATACTCAAAACATGAGCGCATCTGTAGAAAAATTATTAAGTGAATTTAAAACTAGGTTCGAAAAATACCCTGATAAAATACAATTTGAAGAAGGAAAAGAATTTCATAATGTAGGAGTTAAAACCTTGTTAGAAAAAGAAAACATAGTTTATTTTTCTACATATTCAGAAAGAAAAGCTGCTATCGTAGAACGCTTCAACAGAACTTTAAAAACTAGAATGTGGAAATATTTTTACTCCGAAGGGACCTATAATTGGATAGACGTCTTAGATAGTTTTGTTTATAATTATAACCATCCAAAACATGGTACTATTTCAATGAAACCTGTAGATGCTAATAAAAATAATGCACAAGATGTTTGGTTAACTTTATATGGACATTGGACTGGACAATATCCTCTTCCTAAGTATAAAATAGGAGAAAAAATAGGAGTAAGTATAAAAATTTTTTCAAAACAGGATATGAAGCCAACTTTACAGAAGAAATTTTTGAAATTTCTGAAGTTTTTAGAGGAGATCCTAATACTTATGAAGTAAAAGACATTGAAGATGATGAGCCTATTTCAGGAAAATTCGATGAACAAGAATTATCCCCCGTGGATAAAAAAGATGAAGCGCAAAGCGGCGGAGCATTTTATAGGGTAGAGAAAGTTTAAAAAACTAGAGGAAATATGGCTTTAGTAAAATTGCTAGGTTATGATAATAAACATAATTCTTGGGTTAAAAAATCAGAAATTAAACACTTGAAATAAATGGATGCAGAATTTAAAGACTTTGATTTTAAACGTGAATTTGATTATGCTCTTAACAGGAACGTATGCAGGAAGAAATCAAAATGAATAATTTCGATAATGAAAAGAATTTAGATAAAGAAGTTGAGGATTCCTTGTTAAATGAGGAAAACGCCATAGATGAGGAGGTTGATGAATTAGAAACTACATTTAATGAGGAAGAAATACCTTTTTTAGATAAAGATAAACTCATCACAGAAATAAAAAGAGCAGAAACAAATGATACAAAAACCTTTTTGTTAAGGTTTTTAGAACAAAAAATTATGAAAAAAGATGGACCTGCTTCTAAAGAGCTCTTAGAAAATTTCAGAATAAGAATAGGAAAAAAAAAACAGGTCTTAGGAGGAGAATATAAAGGGCGAAAAATCATCATACTTAGAGATAATGAACTTGTTTATTCTAAGGATCAAAAATCCTTAAGAGCTGTTAATGATTTCATAGAAGCATCAAGAAAAGCAAGAACAGAACATCAAAAAACAGCCTATGCACAAATTGAAGAAAATATAGAAATGCAAGATATGAATCATGATAATTTAGAAGAAATAACCTCACAAGTTAGTGAAGACTCGTTAGAGAAGTCTTAATAATAATTTAGAGTTCTATATCGATAGTTTAGAGACCACGATAAAAGACATCTCCTTTAAAAACGATGAGTCAACACGAAAAGAGGTACTTAGAACCGTAAGAGGATACTTAGACATGCGAGAATCTCAAACCGTAGAAGAAAAACTAGAAAATCTAGAAAATGAAGCGAATCATTGGAGGTTAAAAAATTACAAGAAACAGAACCAGAAAAAGAAGCTGTATATGATACTTTAGAAAAAATTGCAAGAATGTCCACTGATAAAATAAGACTAGAAAACAATATTAGAACCGTAGAATCTGAAACACAAGAAATTATAAAAAAAGAAACAGAATTAAATGATCTTAATGGTTTCGAAAAATTGAAGAAATGGGCTAGAGAAAACTTAGTTGGCTTAAGTGGAGTAGCAATTGCTATAGCAGGAATTATTACTACCATGACATTAAGTGCTAGATATGCTGTAAAAAAAGGAGCTCAGGCTACAAGTAAATTTGCTAAAGTCATAGCTAATTTAGCTAAGAAAGTAGGTCCTATAGCTAGTACGCTCTTAAACGTAATTAGTTCTATTTTAAAATGGTGTGCAAAAGGAGTAAGTTTTTTTAGCACAAAACGTATGGATTCTAGCGTTGGCTTTAACTTGGAGCGAAAAAAGTTTGTATGAAAACATTTTTTTTTTATATATAATAAATGAGTACTACTTTTGAACTTAAACCAGATTTTAGAAAACATAAGATGAGTGATATCAAAGGAAATAGATCTAAACATGCTATTACTTTTAATCCTAATAAAGCTAATTCTGTGGAAGAAATTGATATCAATATTCCAAGATTAAACAAAGATGACTGGTTGGTTCCAAAATCTTTAAACTTAAAATTCGATTTTAAAAATGCAAATACAAAAATTTGGTTCTTAAATAATCTAGGAAAAGGACTTATGGAAAGATTTTCTGTGTATGTTGGAGGCAAAACTATATTTGATAATACAGCAAATTCTACTTATGAAATTTATAAAGATCTTTGGTTACCTGAAAGAACTCGAGAAGAAATGTGTGATTTTGGAATTGCGAATAAAAATACAAGAAAAATAATTTCAAAGTCAGATGATGGGGCTAAAACTGGATCCGTGCAAAAAGTCTCAGATGCTTTAGTAGCGGATGTTTTAAAAACAAAACAAAAAATAAAACTTTGTTAGATCTTAGGAGATCATGGGTTATTTTGGCCTTCTGCGTTAGAAAATAATCTTCAATATAAAATTACTTTACCCAAAGATAGTAAAACCATGGTCGCTCAAAGGGGAGAAAACGTAGAAGGATATAGTTTAGAAACTATAGAATTGGAGTATGAAAAAATTCAGAATGAAGATTTAGCTCAAGAAAGTATAATGGGGTTTGAAATTAGAAAAAGTTAATCTTTCGAACATGTTACTTTGTTAAAAACCGTAGAATGGAAAAAAGATTCTACTTTAGTCAATGAAACGATTAATCTTCCTCGAAAAGTATGGCAGCTGTAGTCATGTTATTTAAGAACAAGTCTGTAACAGATTCAGAAGAATATGTTTATCCTAATACAGAGTCTATAAAAATTACGATCGAAGGAGTTCCTAATAGCATATATAGTCAAGGCATTAAAAAAGAAGATCTTTATGATGAAGCTAAAAGACTCTTCAAACACCAATCAGAATTAGAATATGAACCTAGTAGTATGACGATAAGAAGTTTTTTCAAAGATAAATTCGCATTAGTGGTAGATCTTAGAACTACAGAAGATAAACTCGTCGTAGGAGCAGGAAAAAAACTTTTAAACACTCAAAATGGAGTCTTGTTAGAAATTAAGAATAAAGCCATATCCGCAAACGTGATGTGTTATATTTTTGTAGTAAGTGATGGATTGGTTAATTTTAAAAATAAAACTTTAGAAAATGTTCAATATTAAATAAATAGGAAACGCTTTCAGCGGACATAGTCCTAATTGTGTGCGTTCAGAAAGAATAGAAAGAATGGTTCCAGATCCTAATAATCCTGGAGAAATGATTAAGGAAATAAAAATAAATAAATCTTGTGGATGTACGAGTAGATTTGGAAGAAATGGAAATAGTGTGAGGTTTAACACTCATTTTGAATATAAAAATAGCTTTACCGAATATGTAAAAAACGCAAAAACATAAAAACAAGTAATATCTTGAAAATGTGTAATTTAAAAAAAATTACACATTTATTTATGGCTTACACAATAAGGCTATGCCACGAAAGGTTATATTATTCAATAATGATAAGGAAATCTTAAGCTTATTTCTAATTTTGCATACTTTTAATTTTTTAATTCTTGTAAGATGGTATTTTTTCCCTCTTTTGATATGAGACCTAAATAATCATCAAAAATAAAATCCATATCTTTTTTACTAGGATTATAAAAAGTAACTGAACGAGATATATTTTCTCTATAAGGTTTTGCATTAGAAGTAAGCTGTTGTGCAATCACTATAGTAGAAAGACCATAATGTCTTGCAGAAAATCCTAATTTCATGAGTTCCGAAGTACGTTTTTTTTTACAAAAGAACTCGATGCTATATCATCTAAAATAATTAAAGAATTAGTTCCTTTTGAAAATTTTACAATTTGTTTTAAAAGAGATTCTACATCATCTTGATCACAAGCTATAATGATGAAATTCTCATCTTCATCATAAGACCAAGTTTGATAAGTTTTATTCCATTCATAAGTTGGAAAAAGTAAGAAATATATAATCAAAATAAGCAAAGTATTTATTTTCTAAAAAATCTAACAAATAATAAGTTTTTCCAGAATTGGTCATTCCAACAATAATCATATTAAAAGAATCCGTGTTTAAAGACTTATCCTGTGTTTCTGGGGATAAAAAAGAAATATTCTTAGAATTACTTGAAATCTTGCTTAAAAAATTGTTTCTTCTGGCTGTTTCATTTCTTGTTGTGATTCTTCTTTGTTCTGACATTTTTCTTCTTTATTATTAGCTACATTTTTTACAACATGTTTTCCTACGATTAAAGTTCCAAAAAATAGTCCTAACAAAGGAATATAAGGTGTTATGTACCCCGCATTTAATTTAATATCATGACGAAAAGGCTCATTGTCGGATAACTCTCTTTTTAAAACAGTTCCATTTTCTATTAAATTAAAGTGCTCAAGTAATTCTGAAAACTTCCCAATCGCCATGTCCATAAAAAGTTCATTTGTTTTACTAAGTTGATCTCTTTGATAGTCTTGAAAAATAGCAAGTAATGTTTTTTCAGAAGATTTTTTAATATAGGATTGCGTATGTTTTATTTCTTTTGTGGAAGAAAGTTTTAAAAGAGTTTCGCTAATCTTTATTTCTTGCGCACTAAAACCTTGTCGCTCTTCGTTAAAATTACTCATTTACTATATGTAAAAATTTTTGAAAAATAATTTTTTTTTATGAGAGGGATAACGAATCGTTACGTACTTGTTTTTATAAAAAATATTAAAAGAATTAAATTCTAAGATAGCACCGTTTTGGGACCCTCATGTTTTTCAGGTTAAAAGAAGTAAATTCTAAGGGGGCCATGATTTAGGGCCTCCTTGTTTTTGAGGTTAAAAGAATTAAATTCTAAGGGGTCACGATTTGCTACCCCCTAGTTTTTTTTTAAGAATTTTTTTTTGCAACTTCCTAAAAACGCTGACTCAAAAAAAAAATTTCTCGAGCAAAAAACGCTGACCCAGTGTTGTATTCTGCCATGCCCACGTGATCACCCTCATGCATGTACATGTGAAGGAATATACTTAGAGAGAGAGACACAAAACAAAAGGCGTACTTTATTTACTTAAACGTGTAGTTTAAGACACAACACTGGCGACGAGGATACTGTATAACCTCTCAAGATGAGTAATAGCGAAGAAACGAGTACTTTAAGTTCGCCACAGCCGTCTACTTCACAGCCGGCTGACAACACACAACAAATCAGTGTTCCACGAAGTGGTTTACCGCCGTTTTCACCCTTCGATCCGATCGGAGACCCCTGCACTGTTGGGCAAAGATGGAAGAAATGGGTAAGGCGATTTGAAAACTTATTGATAAGCCTAAGAGAGTTTGATTCAACGATTCGACGAGGATTATTGTTGACATACGTTGGTGAAGCAACGAATGATATCTTCGATATTTTACCTATCACCGGAACGACATACGAAGCAGCAGCTCGGAAGAAGGACACCAGTGAAAAGGCTAAAGCCAAAGAATATACCGACGAGAAAAGACACGCAAGAACCCATAACCACGCTTTGGGAGATAAAGTTCTGGTCACCCAGAAAAGAAAAGACAA
>JAOBYK010340911.1:0-17543 GCA_025434845.1 Phenganax subtilis | reverse complement strand
CTCTTTCCGACTGTGGTAAAAGATTTTCCCAGTTCAAACTTTTTTGAAATTTTGTCTATAAGGTTAAAGGTCCATTGGAAAAGAGGTTAATCTAACCCGACGCACACCTTCACTTTTAACCTTTCTGTTGATAAACCTACTAACCTTTTGGACAAGCAGTACATCTCGTCTCTTCCTTCTCGCAATGTAAACAATTCGAGGAACACTTTCGACAAACTCTACTCTCCGTCACAAAGTAGTTTTCTTTAGTTGCACACGTTTTCACACATTGTCTTGATGTATCAGGACCACTGCATTGAACAAACATGATACTTCGTCTCGAACAGTAAGGAGTGATGAAGTTTCGTTCGCAATCAAGTAGCAAACTCTCGTTACCTGCGGGAAAATAACATATGCCATCATGTCTAATTCTCATATGATATAATAATATAATATTTTTACGCGAAAATGTCATTTTTGCTAGCCAGTCAAAAAGGGCGTAGGAAATATGTTTTACCACTCAGAGAACAGGTTGTAAAACGTATCACACATTGCCAGGAATGATTCTTTCGCTGCTTCATTGCTTCTTTCAATCTTGGCTTTTGGGGCAAATGCGTACCATGCATTTACACATTTTCTTTGTGTTTCTATATGAACTGCCGTTCGTTCATAATTTCTTTATAAAATAAACAGAACCGTACATGGTTGCTTGGAAATATATAATTTATTTCTCGTGTTGAAAATAATATTGCGCACTAGTGAGCAGTATTCTCTTCAACGCACAATTCCGCGCAGCCAAATAGCATTCTCTACATAGTTACAGCAATCGTGATATTAGTTTCCTAATCCGCTAATCCTAACCCATCCTGTCAACTTTTTCTTTCGGAGGAAACCGAAGTGCCCGAAGAAAACCTACAAGTTTCGACAGAATAGTTTAGAGGTAATTTTCTTGTTTGTATCGTGAGAGAGTGTCCGCGTTCGTTGTACAGAGGTGTCCTTTGGATAGAAGAATAAAATGAAGGAATACAATTGCGTGTATGGGAACTGAGATAAATGTCCGTTCATTAGAGGTGGCTGCTAATTAGAGGTTCGACTGTACTAGTAAACTTTAGTTGCCAATTTTCGCTTTACGCCCGTGATTGCAGACTTGTAATGTTCTGTTCGGTGTATCGTTTTAACGTTTATTTTCGCACTGAATGTCTAAAATAGTATTTGGGATGGAAAGAGACGCCAAGAATTTGTAACTTTCATCGGCGAGTTTGACTGTAAGTCACCAGATTACCATAGGTATTTTATTTATGACAATATAGTGGGTCAAAAGCCCAACGCTACAGAATACAAGGACAACTTATTGCTGTAAATTTTTGTTTTACTGAATCGTAACTAGTCGAATATACAAAAGCACAAAAAATATTTTAGCTTTAAAAACAGTGTATGGGTGTAGGAATAAAGTTTTGATCGTGTTTTCATGTCTCACTTTCCGCCATTAGTGCAAGCAAGATTTTTTAAAATATTTTTCTGCGAAGCACCTGTTCGACGGCAATTTCAGCGAATTCGTGGTACGTGCTCATGGAGTTGCCTAACATTTTAATAGAAACATGCACAAGATATACCTGCGTACATCCCCCCGGGGGCGGATTTAGGGGTAGTCAAGTCAGTCACGCGACTAACGTATAAGAATTCGTAAATAATTACGTAATATATTTGTCAGAATTTAAGAGTAATTAAATATTTCGAAGAGTAGTCCAGTTTGTTATATACCTCAGACAGCGTTGGAGCTCTCTTTCTGTAAAGTAATTTCAGTAAGTCAGAGACAGCGGTTTTTGAGAGAGTTTTGCAGAATCGGGTGGTGATTCTAGAGGCTCCTCTCCGCCATTTTGACTGACTTGCGGGTGTTCTGACTTATTTCGGGCAAATCAAGGCTTTGTAAATGCCTTTTGATTGGTTAGTTTAAAAAAACTTGCCATTCTCATTGGTTCAGTATTTTTGACTGATCTCGACTGAATCTCTGCATGGGGTATCAGTCATGATGCTGCAACATCGGCAAGTTTATACAGTGCCTTGGTAATACGAGACTGTACTTGCAGAGCTGACCAAAGAAAACATAAAGCACTTAGAAGACCTTATACTGCTTTGAAAAGCGACGTTCGGCGTTTGTGCCAAGTTGGGATTAAACGTTATGGGTCTCATAGACTGCTCTTAGAAGCAACAATAAAGCTTGTGGTACTGAATTTCTACTGTTATTGAAGTGTGTAAACATGTGCCATTTCATATATTACGAAGCATAATAACATAGAACCGGTATACGGTGAAGTTTGATCAGCGTGTTATTTCATATCTTTGCTAAAATTTGCATGCTTGTGCGATCGGTCCAAAGGTTACTTATTGATACGATGAAAAATTAGCGATTAAATTCATGAAGTCTGACTTGTGTACTAAGAGCTATCGCTTTATAGTTTAACTTGTGTCAGCGTCGGGATATATTTTTACTGTTCCAAGCAATGCAGTATATTTATTCTGTTGTTTTGACAATCCAATAACCACGTGTATTGTGTTATACGATTCAATTGTGATGACGCTAAACTCGAGGCAGCCCTTGTCTGTAATGATTAGAAAAATCCTGGGTTTTATATTTCAGAATTTAAATAAATGTTATGGAGTCATTATTTATTCCTAGCATTTTAATATTTGTTAGTTGTGTATTATATTTTTTATTAAATTAATAGCTAACCATTAGGCTAACTAACGTGAACCCCTCTAATGCCTTCGCCTGAGCATGCCATGCGTCCCCCTGAACAATCCCCTTTGATGTTTGCGAGGAAGGATTTTGACTAACGTTTGCAAAATCCTAGATCCGCCCTTGATTTATTTCCCCCGGAAAGTTTACACTATGACTGACTTTCTGGCTGACTGACTGTATGATTGAGTCATGCGAATTTCCGCTACTCATCAGAATACTGCAAAGTTTCGAAGAAACATTGCACTAAAAAGTACCTCAAACTCAAAACTTCCAATTTTTTTTTAAACGGTGATTTGTTGGGCGATCCAAGGAAATGCGTTTCTCGTTGAGTATCGGCTACAAGACAATTTTACTGGGGTTTCAGTTAGCTGTGAGAATGAGTTTTTTGTTAGGTTACCATGAAAAGTATTGTAAAAAACGTACCATGGCATCTTGGGTTGTTGAGGACCAAAGGAATATGAAAATGATCGTACATCTTTTTCTCATAAACTTCAATTGCTTTTCCCATACTGAGTTCTCGGCAAATCACTTGGCCTTCTTTAATAGTCAAGAATCTGTTGCAGATGAAACCTTTTTGCCCATGCATATTTGCCTAATAAATTAATGAATACAGGTGTTTAACAAAACATAAAATCTTTACTCCGGGTTGTAGTTCATACCTGCAGTGCTGATGTGGTAGATACTGCGGTTTCAGGAAGACCGTGAAACGCAAATAGCTGTCACGTTATTTTCAACGGTTGTACAATGACGTTTCCAAAACAGATTTTCAACGTTGATGCGTGTAACCTCAACGTTTGTTTTCAAAATTTAAACGTTGCAAAAAGCGCAAAATTTGGAAAATCAGCGAGGACAGGCGAACATAACAGACGTGCACACGAAAAAGAAAAGCCTTGTTGTCTGAGACAAGAAAAACTATGAATAATAGTCCGTTCTCGCTCATTGTCCAACAATAAGCATTGAGGCCACACCACACCCATCAACGCTAAATATCGGCTTAGAAATGTCATTGATGCGACAACTATTCGCGTTTCATGGTCTTCCTGAATCCGTAGTACTACAAGAAAACTATGACCAGCGCAACAATCAAAACGTGAATTCACAACGGTCAACACTATATATATTAAATCACAGAATATTTAAAACTTGACATGAAAACAACCAATCTGTTACAAAATCAACAGAAAAGAGTTACAGATGTTCGCATGGATGAACGTCCAATATCTCTCATTCATTTCTTATTCATGCCTCTGTTTGGCGATGCAATGCCAGGGCAACGGGTCAAGTAAATACATTTTTAAGTACTTGAATAATAACAAGACTTACAGTGCTATAGCAGCTACATAAATTGAAGAAATAGATAAAAACAGACATTATTTCATGCATGTTCAACGACTGCATGATGATATAAAAGTACCAGTAATGATCTGACACCCTTCAACGCTGCTATCTCAGATGACAATGAAAACATTCAATAGTGAATAACACTTACCATTACAGCACCTTCATATGGCCCTACTTTCATCCCTAGCTCAACAACACGTTTCCTGTCCACCTCATAATAATCACAATGGAGGACACAAACATTGGCATAAAGCATTCTAGGCTCCTTACATGACGTACAATTGTAGATTCCAGGTCCCTTGCATGTCCAACATGTCGAATCGCATGGCAGGCAATTGCGATCGTTGCTCTTATAAAATCCTCGAGGACACTCTTTGATACATGTATTATTAATATTAAAAAACCCTTCCCTACATAAGGAGCAATTGGTAGCCGCACCGGTACAATTGAGACAACCCATATAACACGGTTCACACATTATATTATTACTGGCAGGTGAATTCCTGTAGTACGCTGGGAGGCAATCCTTCTCACATGAAGAAACACCAGGGCTCGCACAAACAATATGAACATCTTCTGAATGGGCACAATTATGAACACCCCAACCAAGAGACTTGCAATCTTCTAAACTATCTTCAGTACCAATGCAAGAGACGTCATCAAGAAAGATTTTCTTTATAGAAATCTCTCGATAACTCTTATCTCTTAGGTAATCCGTTACGACGGGTGGCCCAAGTAATAGCTGTCGACATGCTACTTTGGCATTCTCGTAACTCCAATTATCATCGCATATACTTCCCCACTCATTCTCATGTCGGATTTCTAATCTTCCTCTAAATTTGAACCCCTCTAAGCTGGTAAGTCGAAGTGGTATATCAATTCCAAGGGATGAAGGTTGTAGCGACGTCCATGTTTCATTAGCTTGGCAGTTTTGTTCACATTTCCCCCGCTTTGTAAGCACATAACCATTCTCACAGGCTATACAAGGACTTCCCGATGTACATATAAGACATTTAAACGAACATACAAGACATTCGTTCGCAGTACCATTATTAGGGTAATGCCTTGCACCACAATTGACGACACACTTGTGGCCCTTACGGTACATACCATTTGAGCATGCACTCACACAGTGGGAACCATTATATAGTAGAGGCGGTTTGCAGGATAAACATTTGTCTCCTCGCTCAGCACACATCATGCATTCTGAAGCACACGGAACACAACGACCGACGGTTGTGTTTCCGTACGTACCATCGGGACAGCTCGTAGCACAGTTTGTCCCATCAAACAAATATGGTTCTCTACAGGTTAAACATTTTTCAGGTGCTTCAGTACAAGTTAAACATTTTCGGTTACATAATTCACACTCCCGTTGTTTAGTAAGAAACATACCACTTGGGCATTTTTCAATACACTTCTGAACTATACCAATGCCATCATCGGGAGGATGACACCATAATCCAACATCCTCAGAATGTGAACATCCCAGGTCGAACCACTCATCTTGATTGCAATCAAGAAATGACTGTTCAGTTCCTCTACAACGGACATCTTGTGCAATAATCTTCCCTACTCCACGACCATAGGCAGCGCCTTCAAAACGGATAGGCTCACCATATCCTAACTCGCGACAAAACACTCGCGCAGTATTAATATAGAAGCTATCATCGCAAACCGTATGCCAAGCACCGTCATATCTCACTTCAAGTAAACCTTTGTAAGGAGTACTGAAGTTTCCACTTAGACGAACGTATTTAGCAAGTGCAACACCGTCTCCACACTGGTCTACACATTGCAAGTTACCGCTAAGATACTTGGTGGCATAGTCCTCTGAGCAACTCGTACAGGTTGGACCATTACTCGTCGCTTTACATGTTGCACATATCTGCGGACATTTTGCACACTTCTGTTTTGTTGAATCACCGTATGTTCCTGGTTTACATCTTACGACACATGAACTATCTAGGACAGAAGAGCATCATTTGTGTTACGCAATATCGAGTGACTCTCAGGCGCGGATCCAGCTAAAAATCTGACCGTCGCACACTAGGCGGAGCATATCGGATGCTTGCACTGCCACCCAGCTCGGGAGTCTGGGGGCACGCGCCCCTCCGAGAAAATTTTTAGACTCTACATCCTAGGAAACGCTGTTTCTTGAACTTCCTGCAGTTCCGACATTTGCGCATTCATGGCGAATCAGCGTTTGCAGGCTCATTCAGGATCTTACCAGGAGCTCATATGAACACTATATTTTTATACTAGTGTGTTACTTTTCAGCGTTTTAGCTATAATTAATGGTAACAAGTACTATGATAAGTATTACAGTATGTTATATAAATAAATAGTTTACATTTAAATGTGAATATGTATTGAAAAGCCCTATTAGGAACAGTGGCGTAGCGCTCGTCGGGTAGGGTTAGTTCAAGAACTAAGGGCCCCGAACAGTTGGGGGCCCTTCGGCCACGGCTTACCACCTACCGGCCCGAAAGTTAGGAAATGGTATATTTTATTAAAAACATGTAAAAATGAGTACATATATAGGTAACATGTACATAGGTGATGTAATTTCGAAATTTCCCAGTGGAGCATGCCCCTAAATCCCTCTTGGAGTTCTCACACCTTCGGCTATCGTAGGGCAAACTGACGTTCGCTCTCCCAAAAAAATCAATTCCAGGCCCGTACGCCAATGTTGAACGTAAGACAATTTTTCTATCGAGGAAATCTTTCTTAATGAGTTAAAGCATTTATCAATAAACAAAATTCGTTACCTTCTAAAAATCTCGTTCCATGGCAGCTCAAACAAATATAAGAGGAGTTGCAAGTCTTACAGTCGACAGGACACTTCAGACAGCTGTCTTTTGAAGCATAATAACCGTCACCGCACGAACCCGTACATGATCTCGTAGTATCAGGACCACTACACCGCACACCTACATCTTCAAGATGACTGCACTCATTTTCACCCCAATCTGAAAAATACATTGGAGGATCTTCATGCATTTGTCGAAAAAAGTTATGTGATGATTATAATGAATAAGCTGCACGGGTAAAACCGCCCAAGTTGTGCCCGGTGGACATAACAGCTGAACTGGACAATGTTGAGCTGTACCTCTCCGAGAATAATTGTTGACAACGTTGTTTTAACTTGCCAAATTTGAACAAGTTGCAACAACATCGCGAAGAACATTGTCAGTGCATAGAATGCAGCATAACAGTGTTCCATCCTGTCATATCAACCAGGAACAACATGAGCGTGTTTACCCCTGTAGTTCAATCATTATCATCATCTTGGCCGTTTTTGGAAGTCCAAACGTGCCCAACTAGGGCTTGATTGTGGGTTAGTTTGAAATGCTATAGTTAGACCGTCGCTCTGTATCCAGATTATTATTATTATTATTATTAATATTAAACCTTGACAGATGCTCCGAAAAGGGCTTTTCAGCATCCATTTACAAATCGCTATTTACGATAAAAACACATGCGATATTACATCATTCACATCTCTTCTAACAAAATTACATTAACTAGTATGTAAAAATTTTTCTAATAAAATACGTTTATATTGAATTTTAAAACTACTCAGACTATTAATATCTTTAATGCTGTTTGGAAGGTTATTCCATAGTGTCACTGCTCTAAAATGAAAGGTTCGTTGACCAGATGCTGACGTATACAGCGGAATATTTCAGTCGTTCTTGTGTCGTGTGTTGACATCATGAAACTCTGATCTCAATTCGAATTTCTCACATAAATACGGTGGTGCCAACCCTTTCATATATTTAAGCGCCATTGTAGTAGCATCCCTGAAAAGTAACATATCTGGAACTGGAAGCCATCCCAAGTGTTGAAGTGCCGGTGTGATATGATCATATTTCCTTGTTCCAGTTACAATCTGCGCTGCAAAGTTCTCTACACTTTGAAGCTTGGTAATATTCTTCTTCGCGGTATTTGACCAAACAGAAGAACAGTAGTACATTCTACTAAAAATTAGTGCATTTATAACATAAGTTAATGTACGTTTGTCCAGAATATGTTTAACCCTGTTTATTTGGCACAACTCGGCAATGTACGTTGAAACAACAGTAGTAATTTGTTCGTCATAAGACAACTGAGAATCCAGTAACATTCCCAGGTCTTTTGCATTAAGAACCAGCGTTATTTCTTTATCAAAAACAGTTACGTGAAAATTATCAAACAATCGCTCCAGCATTTGCTTCGTGCCTATTAAAAGCAACTTAGTTTTGCCTGGATTCACTAACAAACTGTTCGAACAACACCAAGTAGTTATTCTTTTCATATCCTCTGACAGTTTAGTGGCCGCATTTTCCGTATCCACAACTGAGAATGATAAAAAATATTTTAGAGTCATCCACGTACGACTCTAGCGATGACTCATTAGGCACATTTGGCAAATCATTGATATAAGTATTAAAAAGCAAAGGCCCAAGAATAGAACCCTGCGGGACGCCTCGACTTATTGTACATGCTTGCGATATCGTCGATCCAATACGTACGCGTTGACTTCTGCCTGACAAACAGCTTTTGAACCAATCCAGCGCAAATCCAGAAACACCAACTAATTGCAGTTTTCTCAATAGAGTTACATGGTCTAAACTGTCAAAAGCTTTTGATAAATCTAGTAATAACATGGCAGTGACTTCCTTACGATCCATGGACTCGAGAATTGTATCTGTGATAAATATATTATAACGTTTCGTGGAATGCAACTTTCTGTTGCCACTTTGGTGTTTTGTAAAGATCTTCTTATTTATCATATACTCGGTGAGTTGATTCAACACGACACGTTCACAGAACTTAGATGCTGCCACCAACAAAGACACTGGGCGGTTATTGTTAGGGATCTCGTGGTCTCCTTCCTTTACTAATGGGATGACCTCTGCTGTTTTCCACGCAGTAGGAAATACCGATGTGAGCAGAGAACAATTAACAACATCGGCACGAGTACAACTTTTTCTTGTCGTAGAAATTTGTAAACAAACATAAAGCAAGACTTGCTTTTACAACGGGAACGTGAAAACAGTGTGAATCTCATCCGTTTTCATGATGATAGCCAAGACGCCAAAATTCGGACTACTTTCTCATTTCTTTTGACGAGTTTAATGAAAATCATTTCAAGCAGAAATATCTTAATTCAGTGATGCAAGGATTATGATTTTAGATAACTATGACGACCGGCCAATAGATGAAGAAGAGTTAGTTTCGTTATACGATTTAACATCAAAAATCCAGTATTTCCTCAAGAACACTGGCTAAAATACAAATGCGAGGAAGTCCAATTCATGGGACACTCCCTAACCAATGAGGGCTTAAAGCCAGCCCACAGAAAGTGGATGCCATCACGCAAATGGACAAACCACAAGATGTTGCTGAAGTGCAAAGACTGATTGGTCTAGTGAAATACCTAGCAAAATTCTTAAACAATCTCTCTCAGATGTGTGAACCCATCAGGAGACTGACCCACAAAGACACAGAATGGCAATGGACAACAGAACAGGATGAAGCGTTTCGAAAGACCAAAGAAGCAGTAACCACAGCATCAGTACTACAATATTTTGACTCCACAAAGCGTACTGAAGGATGCGACGACGCTTCATCCCAAGGAATCGGATTTGTTCTAACGCAAGATGAACATCCTATAACGTATGCTAGCCGCGCCCTTACAACTGCCGAACAACGATACTCGCAAATCGAAAAGGAAGTTTTTGGTCTGGAACATAACCACTGCTACACCTATGGCAGAAAGCTCACCTTGTGGACAGACCACAAACCGCTAGTATCGATAGCCAACAAACCACTAGTCTCAGCACCCAAACGTCTTCAGCGCCTTATGCTTAGGCTCCAGCAGTACGACGTAGAAATCAGGTACAAGCCAGGCAAAGAGATTTTTGTGGCAGACACCCTCTCAAGAACCTACCTCCAAAACACACAACAGTCCGATGTGGAGAAAGAAGTGGAAAGCATACACATGGTCAACCACCTTGCTATTTCCCCAGAACGACTCGCGAAAATACAGAAGGAGAGCATGAATGACCCCAGCTTGCAAAAGCTAAAAAAAATGATAATAGAGGGGTGGCCTAGTAATAAAGCTAAAGTCGCCCAGGAAATTCAACAATACTACAGCATGCAACAGGAACTGTCAGTGCGTGATGAAATTGTGTTCAAGGGGCAAAGATGCATCATTCCAACGAGTCTACGCAAGACCATCAAGCAGAAACTACACCAATCCCATGGAGGAGTACAAGGCTGCTTAAGACGAGCCCGTGAAGTAGTCTACTGGCCCGGCATTACCAAAGAGCTAACGGAGTACATCCAACGGTGCGAAACATGCAACACTTACTCCTTAGAAAACCAACGACAACCACTCATCTCACACGAGGTACCAGAACGACCATGGCAAAGAGTAACCTGCGATATATTCACATTACAGGACAAGGATTACCTATGCACCGTCGATTACTATTCCGGGTATTTTGAAGTTGATCGACAAACTGGAAACGAAAAATGCCAAAGAGATCATAAAGAACCTCTAGCGACAATTTGCCAATCATGGGATCCCCATGCAAGTAGTCAGCAACAACGGACCACCCTACAACTCAGCAGAGTTCACCGCCTTCGCACACGAGTACTAGTTCGAGTTGAGGAAAAGTTCCCCCACGTTCCCTCAGAGTAATGGGCGTGCGGAGAACGCTGTAAAAACAGCAAAACAACTCCTCAATAAGGCTATCAACAGTGGAACGATTTCTACCTGTCACTTCTAGACTGGAGAAATACGCCATCCGAAAGTCTTGACAGCTTTCCAGCACAGCGACTCCTCGGCAGACGAACACGAACGTCACTACCGACGACGACCCAGCTCCTGCAACCCACGACGCAAAACAACGTGCGAAAAAAAATGATCGAAAGGAAAAACAAGCAAAGAAAATACTACAATGGTGGAACCAAAGACCTCCTTCCACTAAAGAAAGGGGACATTGTTCGTGTACATCCGCTACCAACAGATACACAAAAAAGATGGTTTAAAGCAAAGGTAGAAAAGAGGGCAGACGTTCGCTCATATGTCGTCCAAACAGAAGGGGGACAGCGGTACAGCAGAAACAGAAGACACCTACGAGCAACGAAGGAACCATTCGACGGCTCAGTCATGGGGGAGGATCACGCTCAAGAGGATACACCAGAGGAAACCAGGGTGCCGGCAGGACGAGGAACAACAGCACCAGTAACGGAAAGTACAACGGAAAAGGACGCAAACCAGACAGCAACGCCGGTGAGACCATCACAGACAGCGCCACTCAGAACGAGTGGCAGGGAAATCAAACTTCCCAACCATTTGAAAGACTACATAATAGATAAGAAGTAGTAAAAACACCCTTATTCACTTATTCATGTTGAGTTCGTTAGGAAAGGAAAGATGTAACGAGGAACGTGATTGGTCATCGGAGTACCAATCACGTGGGACCTGAGCGACCATATGATCGGGACAGATCTAGGCGCGAACAGATAGCGTAACAACTATGATGTAGGATTGTAGATTTATTAATAAGCATTAAACAGCGATAAAACCCTCTTAAATGCGTGAGATCGTTACAGTAAGTTCTTGGCGTTTCTTGGCATTCTAAGTACTACTTTATACATACAGCATGAAGACAAATGTCAGAACGACACACCGAACAAAACGTCGCAAATGAATCACGTGCGTAAAGAGCTGTGCAATGTTGCTATATATATTTTAGTGTATACGAGTATGATTTAGCGAAGTGAACAGTTCATGATTCAGACCAAATATCGTAAGGAAACTGGTAGCATAGTAGCCGCCAGCTACATCATTAACTCAGAATCATTGTTTACAGGACTGTCTTGACATATCAACGTTTAAAATGCCAGTGTCGTTGATGCTGAAAGCAGCGAATTGTATCAGCGTATTTATTCTCTGATGATAGAGACATAGTCCACAGCATATGAATGTTTCAACCGACATTCGTTTAAACAATGTAAAAACAGTGAAAGACTCCACCCCTTCTATAAAATCGGCTCATTTAATTCATTGTCACGGGTCTGTCACCGATACCAAAATATTTACATACACACACAGCGCATGCACGTGTTAAGACTAAAGAACGCTCGGGTAGTGGATGTGATTGGCTTGCTAAATATGGAAATTATTTGCATTTGCGTAAGATAACAGTTTCAAAGATTTTGTAAACATGAACAACATGCCAATTGCAATTACTATAGGCTAGTCGCTCAATTGCCACGGCAATGAGGTACTCGGCAGCTATGAAACAACCTTGCAAAGCTTTTTGTTGCGCATGTTCAGCAGCGTTTACCTTTTGAAACTTTGCACTGTCCTTGGATCCCTAGTTGGCTCTAAGTTTGCTCATGTCGACGAGATCCAATTGTACTTGATGGGCTAAATTTTTTACGTACCTACTTCGTGTTTTATGTCTTCTTACCATTCATTTGTATCTCGTATAAGTGTCTTGAGTTTTTAACCATTCCTTTATTTGTTTTCTCGTAATGTTAAGACCCATGTCGAGTGCTTTTTGATAAAGTTTTTCAGCGAATTGAAACCCAGTCTTAGGATCGTCAACGAACGAGTGTTTGTCTGGTAAATCCATCCCGCACGAATTGTGAAGTCCACAATATTTTTTATGACATGTTAGTTTGTCTTCTTCTCTAAAGTATTGAAGACAGTAATCGCACACGTAAACGTTTCTTTCATTCTTAGTTTATCGTGATCTAATTAATATGCTCATGTTATTAATCGCAACGTAGCGTGGACTTGGCGCAGCGAGCTGGCCTCTCACTGTTTTCTAAGAGCATGAGTTTAATTTCTAATATCTAGGGAGTCGTGGATGTCACCCATCGGAAATACTTTGCCGACTTCGTTGTAACTGAGTAAGGTTATCTTAAGATTGTTTTTCTTTTTGAACTTTTTGATGTCATCGATCGGTGTCGGAAATCTTACATCGGTCCAGTCTGGAGTTTTTGATTTTGGTATCAAGTTGTTCGAAATTCTCTCACGGTTTTTGTTGCTGGGTTTTGTAAACAACGCCACTGAAACCGCCCATTTAGAACATTCTTGGTCTTGATTTTTCGGATTTATGACCGCCTTCTTATCATTTAACCATTTGGGTGTGGGAACGTAGGACGATGCTCCAAGAGGTTTATATTTCGCCACGTGAATTTTTAACTCAATTATTCGTTGGAATTGCCATCCAGAGCCTTGATTTCGTTTTTCAGCAAAGCTACTCAGTATTTTGTCCACTATTTTCTCGTAAGTTTGTTCGACGTTCGTTCCTTGTAGAGTTTTAGGATACGTAGAATTAAAGTGATCCTCGTCTTGTTCTGTTATCTTGTCTCTACCTGGATCTCTTCTAACCATGGAACACGTCAACACGAGTTCGACTTTGTTGTTCTCAAGTGTTCTTAGAAACTTTATGATTGTGTTTTATACTCGATTTCTTAACCATGACTCTGGGTCGTAGTCGTCTTCGCCTTCGATCCTATAAGTGTGGAAACGTTCCTTCAGAGTTTCGGATTGTTTTTTTTATCTCTGGTTCGTGTTGCTTAAAAAAGTTCTTCACTTGATTTTTCATCTGATTATACGAGTCTGAAACCTTGGTTTTCATATTCTCTGGAACAAAATCGATCAACCAACCGTAGAGTTCGTTTATTTTTCTTTTCATGGTTCTTGGTTTCGGGATCGTCTCTTGACTTTGTTGTTTGAATCTTTCTGCTACGGACTCTTTTTTCACATGTTGTGGTACTGGGACGGGTTTTGGTAGCGTTTGTGGTGGTGGTGTAGGTTTTTGTCTCGGTTCTGGTGTAGGTTTTTGTCTCGGTGCTGGTGTAGGTTTTTGTCTCGGTGCTGGCGTAGGTTTTCCATCAACTTCCTTTCTACCATGTCTATAAAGATTCGTAACATGTTTCGTGATGTTCTTATTTAGATAGTTTGTGATGGCATCCACCGTCCTGTCATCGTTATTTTTCTTATTTAGGGTTTACTCGAGGTCGTTCAAGTGTTTTTGAAGATTCTTTGGTGTTTTTGTCATTGCTATGTCTAATTTTTTAAGTGCAGCAAACATTTCTTCTCGTGCATGCGGTGGTATTTGTTGCAATGTTGGTCGCCGTGCTGGGATCGGTCTCTCGTCTGTTTTCTAACCAAGTAGTTGCGTCTATCTATCCATTTTCTTTGTTTGTCTCTAAGGTAGCTCGGTTTGGCTGGAAATTTTCTTAGTTTCTTCTTTGAGAATTCGATATATTGAGGATCCCTTGATTTTGTTTTTTTGTTCGCTTCGATCATGATTTTTTCTCGCTTATCACGTATAGATAAATCATTTTCGATATCCTTTATGACATCGTCCGTTTTGAATATTTCTTTTTGCGTTCGAGGTGGTCGCTTAGGTCTTGGTGAGCGGGCCCTCGAGCCCATCGTGTCAGCGCTTGGTTTTGGTCTAAGGTTGTCCAACTCAGCCCCACGTTCCGTAATAAATTTTCCCATGTCTCCTGCTTGGATCGATTTCTTTGCGTTGAAAATATCCTCACGTCGTCTTTGAACTAAAGCCTTCTTATCTTGAACAGCTTTGTTCTTATTGTCTTTCCATATGAGCGCTTCTTGTCTTATTTGTTTTGACTCGTTTTGATATTGTTTGGGTTTTTTTGTTTCAGAGATTCTCTCTGCAGAATTTCTTTTTAGCGAGTAAACTCCTTTCGAGATTATCTTGTAGGTGGTGTTGCGACTTTGTACTCTTTGTCGGATGTCTCTCTCGGTCTCCTTCGCTGTATTAAGTAAAACATTCTCCCCCTTGATTTTTATGTTTATAATTTTCTTTGCATCGTCGATTTCTCGTAATAATTTTTTCTTATGCTCAGAAGCTTGACTCTATCTCCAATTTCAACGTTTTTCTGTTTCGTTTTTTGGCTTCGCTCTTGTTTTTGCTTACTCATAATCTCTCCAACGGTGGGTTCTAGATTGGTTTTGTATTTTGTGAGTTTATCAAATCTTCGTCTTTTTGCTTTTTTTTCTAAAGTTTCCAAATAGTGTCTTGTTTTTCATGTTGTCTGGTGTTTGTCATGGACTTGAAGGTTTTGAATTTTCGCGTAATTTTGATTTCATTCTAGATAATATGTTTTGGTTCGAGTTCATAGTCTCTTTACTTATGTCGATTTTGCAAAATGTTTCGATTTTGAATTTCGTGCATTGGACTCTGTAGTATTGGACATTGTTTCATTTCTCTCCAATTTTTTATCTTGAAAATCAGTTTTTTGAACTTTGCAGTCTTTAGCTTTTTGGTCTTTGTTGGTTTGGTTGGCATTTATGTCTCTCTTATATAAAGGTTTTTCGATTTTTGCAAAAAGTTTCGATTTGGAATTTCGTGCATCCGTAGAGTCGTCTTTATATTTTTTAAAGTCAAAATTTGCATATTTGGCAGATGACCAATCTATTATGCTAATTAGGTCTTACGATCTTGGTTCACTCATTTTTCTCTACACATATACTTTGAATTTTTTTTATGCAAATAACCGACCTATTAATTGGATCACCCAATTGAGCCAGAACCTACCGTTTGATAACTACTTCCCTCGATAGAAACATAGCTGCTGAAAACAAAACGGTTTTATTTTCTTTTTTAAAATGGCTTTCCAAAACAATAAAAAGGCTTTTTGTAATTACTTATAGACGCAGCTCGACCTTTCACGGCAAAATTTCTGTGTGCTCTGAGCTTTTCATCAATTAGTGCAAGCGTCATTAAAAAATAGGTACGCAATGCGTAATGTGGGTAGCCTGCTGATCCGTTCATAGAGTTAAAGGAGTAATATTGTCACATTTTGCCCATACTTCCGGCGTGCTTCTACGCATAATAACTAAATTCTTTTGCTTTCACTGCCAAAGATTTCCTTCGAAGTTTGATCATCTTTGCGCTTTTTATTTCGTCCGTAATCATCACATCTCCCACCATGCACGCCGATCTTTTACACTGTAGACTGTTTTTACAGTTGTTTCGTTGGTCCAATGCTTTCAAGTTTATGCGCAGAAGCACGTCAGAAAATATGCTCGAAATATGACACTGCTCCTTTAAGGGGATAGTGCATGTTCCAAAAAGTGAGCTGGAAGTAAATGTGCAAGCGATCCAACAAGAGTATTACATGGAAACACGATAAAACAAACCGGCTACATTGCGAAAAGAACCAAGAATGACTCGCCAAGAGTTCACATGCTGTAAAATTCATAGGCCTATTTATTCACTTAATTAACGCCAACATTCGTACATGGTGTGATGATGTGGTGGTGTAAAGTAATACGACTCTAACTGCGTGACGGATAAAGTCACTGTATAAAGGAAGCAATTCCTCGAAATATTTCTTTTTACTGCTACTAACCTTTGATCCAACGTTTCATTAACAAATTAGGGGTCTATACTTTACAGTGATACCCCAAGGTGTTTAGAATGACGTCGTATAGCCATGTACGTCGTGAGTTATTTTCGCTTTTCTTCGCAATGCAGCTGGATTGTTTTATCAAGTGCCCATATAATCATTTTGGTGGATCACAAAGTGTATACTTTGAGTTGATTTCAAGCGAACATATCTTTCGTATACTTTGAGTTTGAGACAAACATATTGACTGAGACTCAATCCGTTCACGCAAACATTAATATCCAATTTCACAAGTTATAAACCCCAAAGAACGCGAACTTTTCGCTCAAAAGTCTCCTCGCGTGCTTGTTTGTTTCTAATTGAAGAGCTGGCTCGATCAGCCACGGGTAATAGTAAAAGCCGACCAAAAATCTTCGTAAACAATGAATACGCTGACTATCTGCTGTTCACATCAGTGCATCACGTGTGCGTAATCGGCATTTTCCGAAAGTTATCACGAACGCGAAATCGCCATCCCTTCGTTGAGTCGACGATTGCCGAAGATTTTATGACATTTAGCCATTGTTTTAGCCGGAATTTTTTCAGTCTGACATTGTGGTTAGCCGCGCATGCGCAGCGGCTACCCACAAAAACTATTTTATGTGATATTTCAAATATGTATGCTTGCCCAAAGCGGACCAAAATACGACCATAAAAATAATAAGTTGAATTTAAAAATACGAAGTCGAACACCATAAAATAGAGTCGTCGACAAAAATTTGTTGTTCAATTTCGTCAAGTCCAAGTCGAAATTCGTCGAGTCCAAGTCGAAATTCTTCGAGTGGAAGTCGGAAAAAATATTATCATATTTCGACTAAAAGTTCCACGCTTGAATAATTAGCATAATTAATTTCTAATTATCATATTTAATTTAGGGAGAATTGGCGCGAATACGTTAATTGATTCTCAACAGAGCTCTCAATCTTAAGAACTTCAACGCTTGGTTTGCAACATAGTGGCTGACTGGATAGATAGATAGATAGTTTATTTACTAAACATTGCAGCCGGAGGCTGAATTAAGTAAAGTTTACAGGAATATATA
>JAOBYK010340910.1:0-40553 GCA_025434845.1 Phenganax subtilis | reverse complement strand
TCTTTGCCGTTCGGATAGCTATCTGGAAATCTTGGACTTGTTACGTAACCTCTGTTGTCTTCGTATTTTCCACCACATGTACCTGAGAGAGAATAATGGATAGTCGAGTCTTAATTAATGGAAGTGATGATCTGAGGCCGGTTGTGTAAAACTTTTAACTACATTTTAACTACGATTTTATAGTTAACAAGTACTTCCGTACTAATGGACCAGGAACTGGACCAATTGAACTAGCTTGCTTGTCGTCTGACTCTAAATCATTGAAATTCATGGCTTTGTCTTGAAACTCTCATTAACAGCTTATGACGTTTGATATATATAATGCCTTTTGTTTTTCGTATCCGTGTTGCAACAGCTTATGCCACACGGCTTGCATTTGTGTGTGAATGTTAATGATGCATAATAATGATTTTACAATTACAGCAAAGAATTGGTTGTAATTTTTTTTCTAAATTGAAAATCAAAAATCGAACTCCGTCAATCGATGAGTAATATCATTTTACATCATTGTGTCAAATTTCACGACGATTGAACTAGAAATGAGAAAGCCTTAGGCTTTTTTCGAAGAGCGTCGCCCCGTAACAAGAACAAGAAGAAGAACAAGAACAAGAAGAAGATTAGCAGCGCGATTAGGGACCAGTTCCTGGTCCAAAAAGTAGTGAATCTTGAATAGGCGATTCTGGTTGGTTGATATTCGTACCTAACTATAGTTAACTTTAACCACTTTTTTATACAACCGGCCCCTGAAAGTTTATAGTACAGTTTCAGTATTCGTTTGAGGGCACACCATGTATATCATGGTTTACCCTTATAAACAAATACTGATATTGTTGTTTTCGTCATGCAAAACTACAAGAATCGTATAGTACAGTTTGTTTGTATGTAAACCTGACATTACCTTCTCCTGGGCAAGGATTGTGCACATTGCAGTATTCTTCGCTGGTCGGTTTTATAAAATCCGAACAATAGTCGTCATCTACGTCTTGTGTATCGCCATCTTTACTCGTCTTTTGACATGTTATATTTCTGCTTTGTATACCTCGACCACAACTTGTGGAACACTGAAGAAGTTTAAGCAAAGGAGACTAGTGATACTGTCGAATCTGTCAGTCAGTCAGGAAACATCTTTAATTGTAGACATCTCTCTGACGTGAACATTTTTCTAATGTGCGCATCTCTCTAATGTAGACCTCTTCCTAATGTTGATATCTTTCTTAAGGCCAGTTCACACGGGCGATTTTCGGTGCGATTTTTGTCGTGTTGAACGATGTGATAGAGTGGATAACTGGTGAGATACTGGGTCAAACAATTTTCCTAATGCATTCGCCAGTCAACCTACTCGATCGCATACACTACAAGGAGAAAAATCGCAGCAAAAATCGCCCGTGTGAACTGGCCTTTAAATAGACGTCTCTCTAATGTAGGCATTTTTCTAACGTCAATGCTCGTTTTTTTGCCGGCACGCTTATTCTAAAAGTATGTCTATAACACTGGAACCTCTCTAATAGATACATTTTTCTAAGTTGCTTGTGCAAGTGGGCTATATCATGTGAACAGGGTTGGAGAAATTATTGGTTGGTTTGGAAGTTCTGTCCACGTAGTGCTTTTCTGACTACATATCATGAAATGCTCTTGCATAAGATTGCATTACTTACCGCACTGAAAGGTTGTGCAACCCACTCGGGCCTGCATTCTTGTTTATTGCATTCCTCCTGAATACTTGGTTTATGCTCACTATCACACATATCGTCTTCAATATCGTACTCAATACCATCGTCCACAATCTGAACACATTTTACATGCCTAGTACGTTTTCCTCCGTTGCAACTTTTACTACAGTCATCCCACCTGTCTGTTCGCCATCTGAATGTAAAAGAACGGGATATAAATATGTACAATCCCTGACCTTAACGTAGATATGCGTAAGCGATTGAGTAACAATGCATCCCAATGTGCCTTCTTACTCTGGCTGACATGGTTTTGTGTTGCATCGCATTGTTTTATCTGTCGGTTTTGCTTTGATGTCACAGTTTGTTGAGGCCACGGGGGACCCATCATCAGAACGACGGCATTCAGACTTAGTTGTTTCCATTCCTAAAACATAGGCAAGATATAGAAAGGTTTTTTGCATAGAATGGCCGGGCTCGAATAGTCCAGTTACACTGACCTCCACCACACGTTTGACTGCAGCCTGTTTTGATAATAGCCCAATAGTAATTTGAAATCACTTCATCTATTTTCGCAGAAGCATAGTCCTCTGGAACGGAGAATCCCATTTTCTGAAGCAACGATAACGTTTTCTTAAAAGTGCCCCCTTGTTCCTTGTATTTCTTTGTGAGTTTGTCCTTCAGTGCTTCCTCAGTGTTGTTGCCATAGCGACAACTACTGCCGTCGCCATTGCAGATTCCACATCTGTCGAGCTTTGCCTCGGAGCCAATCACATTATCGCATCCGATATGCTGAAACGTGATTGGGTATCGTGTCATTTTGAATTAAGAAGATAGAGAGGGGACTTGAATGCTGTCGTGTTTTGTTTGAGAATATTGTCCTCCTTACCAAGCATTCGCCATTCACACATCGGTTGTCAGAATCCTCGTCGCAATTCGTCCCATCCTCCACATTGCCAAACGCATAACCTTGATCACTGTTCTTAATGAAGCATCCCAGTGTACACTTGTTCACTAAAGTGATGGTATTTAGGATAAGTTAGACGATAATCTGTGAAGATGCGAAACTATAGCTTTCTGTTGAATTCGAAGTTCATATCAGATGAGATTTTTGTCTCGATTTTTGTTTCTAATGTAAATACAGTTTTGGGAACTTCATTTGTTGAATAATTTGTGTTTAAACTTCGCAAAATTACACTGTCAAAAGTGCTGCTATTACAGCGGTAACTTTTGACTGGTAAATCGTAAGTTCTGAAGGATTTGTAAAAGATATCAGGGTGAAGCGCAGCTCAGTTTTAAGCACTGTTTTAATTCCCTCAAACATTTCTAGCAAATTCTTAAAAACGTAAGATTTACTTATGTGCAAAATTCCTACTGTGGTATACAGAAAGTGTGACAGTGCAAACGGGGCCTTACTTAAATTCGATGGTCTCCATTCCCATTCAAAAAACTTGTCGTTGAACATTTCCTTATTTTTCTCCTCACATTGCACGTGTCTGAAGTTCGTTACATCCTCGCATTTCTTGAAAGATATGAAATTTTGTGAAACTAGTTCGTTGTATACAACATTCTTAGCTAACTTATATTTACCTGTGTGTTACATAGTTTGTATTCTCTGTGTTGTCCCTCGCAAAACTTTCCTCCGTTCGTTGGTCTAAGAAAAGATTGGAAAATAAATGCATTGCAGAATAAACTAAATATTGATCAAGCCAAAAACAAGGCTGTACATCAATAAAGCTAGAAACAGCATAAATTAGTAAAATTGCAAAGTTTCGTCGCGCTGTGGTTTGAAAAAACGCTCTTGCTCGTGTTTGAAATGGTATATTAGATTAACTTACAAGGGATTGTTGCACTGCCTTGTTCTGTATTGTACGCCGCCGGAACATGAGCGCGTGCAGTCAGTGTAGTCTTTACTCCAAGCTGACCATCCACCATCAATGGCATTAGGTCCTTCTGTATACTTATCCACACAATTCCCTCTTTTGCACCACTAAAGGATAACAAGATTGCCATGCCACTATGGGAAGGACTTTTGTACACTTCAAATTATGGCCTTAGATTAATAGTATGTACTTTGCAAGTGCAATTTGTCGAAGATTATATACAGTATTTAACATTATTGTATTCATCGTGCAAAACCAGGCTTTAGAATTCTTTTGAATAGAGTAATTCTCTTATATTTGCTGTATACAAAGCCTATACCTTTTGCTCTCCGCAAGCGGTTCCATCGGCCAGCGGTTGATTCGAGCCCCGACAATCTTCTTCAGAGCCCGGAACTGAACACCACAGCTTACCACACATCTCCTAGGATTACGTTGTGCGTATAAATAATTTCGATTTCGTACTGAAAGCCACTTGTCTTGCTGATCAGTGGCGACATTAGTCAAAAGTGACTCTAGATTCAACAATATATAGTAGCCTCCGCCCGTAAGGTTATGTTTTCATCTTTATTTGTTCGTGAACAAAGTATCTCAGGGAGGAATATGAACATCTCATTCCTTAACACATCGACCTTTTTTCTGATAAACAGCACAAAAAGTGTTGCTGATTGGAGAAGTTTGTTTTGCCGTATGTATATTGGCGGAGGAGAATTTTGAGCTACTGAGCGTAGTATGCGTTATACCTCCGGTGATTTTCTTTTGCAATATTTCGCCCCATCGCCGTAGGATAACGCACATTGTTGATCAGCATTGTAAAGTAATCCTGGATCGTTGAAGATGAGAACATTGATTTGTTGTGTTCTCATAGGTTTGTCCTCAAGACAACGGGAATTGCTGGAACTGTAAAAGAATGGAATGATTGGTTTAGCTTCGAATTTTTGTGAGCAGCTTATTTATACATTATTATATATTTTATATGCTGTTTGAACTGAGTGCTTTTCAAGTTATCATTTCGGGAATTGAAAGTTATCATTGAGTGACCTAGGCCCAAGTCAAAGCAAAGATTGCTCTTCTCCTGCGCCGATCGAACATAGTGCCCAAAGTCTTTCTATGGGCTCATTTGCATTAGGTTCGGCTCAAGAAAAGTTCGACTTTTGATCCAGGCATCAGTTTACGAGTTTATGTAGAATTTTGACAACTCCGTCGAAATATGGGCCGCTTTTCAGTTTTGCATTTTTGACACGCACATAAAAGCTTGAATTATAATAAAACTTTTCTTATAAACAGTAACAAGAAGAATTGTTTACGATTTTTAATTTTAGATAATTCTGCGTCTATTTATTCGTGTGTTTTTAAAAACTATAAAACTTAAAATGTTTAAACTTGTACATGTCAAAAACGCATAACTCTACTGCAGCCTGAAAGAACTAATGCTTTAACTGACAAGCGTAGTTTGCTTAAACACAAAGCACTGGCAATTTTTATTTGTATAAGCGCATATATTGTCAACTCAATTGACAACTCCCGATTATTAATTTAAGAGAAGTATTGAGATTGTTGTAAAATGTTAAAAATGGTTACTCAAGGAACTCTTTAAGAAACATGCGACTACATTTTGACCATTCATAACTACTGCTTCCTGTTGAACGCAAAGACATGATCTTCTCACTGTCGCCACAGAACGGACTTAGATCATGATTCATGCCGAGCCTACAAAAGCATTAAAAACAATGTGAAATTTCAGTCTCTGTTAGAATAAATTGTTATTTTTCGATATCTCAAGGTTGATGTAAACCAAATTACCAGAAAAATTTCTGGCTTTTGTGATATTTAAGAATTTAAAAATTTTCCCACTACTTTTTCACGAAATTTTTCAAAACTTCCAATAGTGTCCCAAGCTGTCTCAAATTTACACCAGACGTTACAAATCAATATATTTTTGCAAAAAAGTCATTTTCAGATCATTGAAACGCGTTTTTCGTAGTTTGAATATCTTACCGAAGTGCCACGCATGGGACTTTGAGTCCCGTCTGCACTCCTAATATATTTACAAGTAATCCTAAAATATCCCTAAAATACTCCCAAAATACTCCTAAAATACTTAAGAGTAATCCTAAAATATCCCTAAAATACTCGTAAAATACTTACGAGTGGCCAGTTTGGTGAGCTAAAGTTTTCCCGATCATTAGACCATTGTCCTCGCATATTGAAACTGAATTGGGAAACTGACACATTCCACCGACATTAGTTACACCTGACAATGACTTCTTATCATCAGCAAATGTAGAACTATCAGTTATATTGATAATGGAACATAGCTCCATATATTTCAGGTATAGTTTTCATTGCACTTACCAAGTGTGTCACAAGGCTGATTTTTATCCTCACAAATATCGTGTCTGAAAAAAACGAGGTAAAACTTCACTTGCTGTTAAGAGTTCTGTCCTCTGATCCCAAAAGATGACATAACATTACGGCGTTATGTTCAGTTAAGCATAAAAGAATCAATTGGCCATTATGAAAGGAACAAATATCGTGGTAAAATGCTAGGTTGTACTTTTCTAATTATTTTCGAGTTCTCAAATGTCTTGTATAGGCAACTAAGTTGGATCATTAATAGAACTACGGTTAGTTTTGAGCTCTTGGTGTTTGTTCAATTACTGACCTAGTGAAGAGCGTTGCATAGTCGTAATGTTGTGGATCTGAGTCATCTGGTACAGTGTTTCGTTCTGCCCATTTGCCAAAGTTTGTCAGCGAGTTCATAGCGTGATTATTTATCAATAGTCCCTCCTAGAGATTTTATATAGCTCGCTTCAGTGTCTGCTTGACACATTATCACTTGTCTGGTGTAGTAACATCAGTATAACATAACACAAAGTTAAAACTCATCACCCCATCATTTCGACACTATTCTAGAGTCTTCATCGCACCTTATCACTGCTCTGGATTACTATAATGACTGTAACTTCACAAGAAGTCGCTCTTTACCAGCTACCGCTTTGGCAATCTAGTCTAGTGTCTTCATTACAAATCAGTGGCCGCTGAACCCCGGGGAGCATTGGGGGCAAGTGCCCCCCCCCCACTTTTTGACTTTTCAGACCACTTGCAGTTTTATACGTATTATAATCACGTGCCCTTTTTGGTCAGTGCCCCCCCCCACTTTTGAAGTGCTTCCGCGTCCCCTGTCACACATTCTATCATTATTGTTGTTTAGGACAATGAATGATCCAACGTTTTAATCTTGTAGTCTAATGTTTTCGGCAAGAGTGATTTAAACACTCGTATCTAGTTTTCATACTTACCTGGGGTGTCGTGTGTATTTGCATTTTTGTTATGACTAAATTGATGGGATTTGAGCCAATAGAAGAATCTTTCAACAATCCTGACGCCTGTTGCATGGGACAGAAGGAATTTTATATGTAGCTATACTTTATCACTTATATACTAATCAGAAAACGGCTGCGAGAAAGGAAGGCATTGCCAAGGCTCTCCGATAGGAGGGTGTCACTTACAATATTGCAAGCGGCGAGTGTGAATTGTTTTGCGGCATCTTCACCGTGAAATGCACACATCTTCTCATCAACGACGACCAGGGTCTCAATGTAACGTTCAGAATCTTTACTGTCATCACCACTCAATGAATCAGGATCTATCTCTACTCCTCGTGGAATTCTAATGCTGGGGTTGTCTGGAAAGAGAAGAGCATTCCTCGCACAATATATCTACCCTCGTTTAGTAAAATAAATGCTACTTTAACAAGAAGTGGTAATTCACAACCCAATGTTTCCACACTCCAGTCTAGTATCTTCATCAAACCTTGTTTCTATACTGTTATCTCTGTACTCTAGGCAATAAAACGAATGTAACTTGGCAAGAAGTTACAATCATGAGCCAACACTCCTACTGTGTACTTCAGTGTATAATAATGTTGGAAAATGTAGTGATATGTTCATCACAGTCCTATTCTTTTTCATCGTCTTACCTTCGGTCCCACAATACGTCTTCTTTTTCTCCGCAATCGTCGACCTTTCTCGGCGCGTCATTCTAGAGGATGTGCTTTTATACATGATATGAGGAACACTGTTAGGTTCCGATCGTTTGTATCGGTCTGCAATATGCTTGGGCAGCGGTTCAATGAAATATGATTTGGTACCAACATGTATAGCACCAGACTATAGAAGAATCACGTAGAAATGTTAGAAATGAAAGGAGACGGTCTAGAAATTTGACAAACTTCAAAGAGTCAAATACCTACCAAATTATCACATATGCTTAGTGTAGCTCTGGATTTTGGATGGTTTTTCGAATGTCCATGATAGTAACAATTTTTGATTTTTTCTTTTCTGAGAACTGCTCCCCGATGCCCTAAGACTTCCATTTCTAAGTCTTTTGAAAAAAGTTTGTGGTTTTTCTTCATTTGAAGATTAAAGTTTTCTCCGAATGCTTTAATGCCGTAGTGTACGTTGTTGTCATGTGCGGGCTCTGTTTGAGCGTCGTAATCATTATCTTTGTCCGTTTTGTGTGAAAGTTTGTGACTTAGGAATTCTCCATTCTTGTGAATCTTGGTTGGATGAACAATCTCGTAGTCAGGAACTGGAAAAGCAAACAATCTTATTAAGGAATTGATATTCTTGTGCCAATATTTCCAAACTCCAGTGCAGTGTCTTTACCCTATTACATATCTTATCACTACTCTGGTTCAGTAACATGAATGTACCTTAGCAAGAAGTTATAATTTCCTACAACCCAACGTTTCAACACTCCAGTCTAGTGTATTCATCAAACATCTTATCACTAATCTGATATAGTAAAATGAGTGTAACTTAGCTATAAGTTACAATGCCCAAGCAAACGTTTCCACACACCAGTTTAGTCTCTTCATATCTCGTCTAATCACCGCTTTGGTTTAGTAAAATGAGTGTAACTAAGAAATGAAACGACTTAGGGCCTGTTTATATGAGAGGCGGGACGGGACGATGAACGGGATCCCGGCATGTAAATGTTTCTGTTTCATTTTTCGCCTTGTGTTTATATGTAAGCGGGACGTTTTTGTCACGTCCCGCCTAGGTGGGATCCCGGTTGAAGCAAGCGGGATTCCGCCCAAAACGGGACGTTTTTCTCCATATAAATGCTCCGTCCCGCCTGCCGGGACAATTTTGCATACATAATTCTTTGCAAGTTCATACGTCCCGGGTATTTCCGCGAGAAAACGTCCCGTGTGCAAAGCAATCATGTAAACGCACGATGAATATCGTCCCATCCCGTCTCCCCATATAAACAAGCCCTCAACGTTTCGACATTCCAGTTTAGTGTTCTCATCAGGAATGATCAAGAACTACTGAGGAAGATTCTTTAATGTCAGTTGGCAAACAAGTTTATTCGTCAACATCGTGAAGAAATTGTAGGGGAATTCTAATACAAGTTACCATTTACACTTTATTGTAGAAAAATGGGGGCTGTAGATATATTTAAATTTTCAGTTCGCTACAAACCTTGGTCATGTTTGTCGGTTCCAAAATATCTTGATAGCTCTTTTCTGCTCATGAACTGATGTATACTTGACGCCTAAATACCAAAGAAAACGAAAATAGCTCAGTGGCTATTAAATTCCCATAATTTATTTAGTCTTTGAACATAAGTTGTCTAACAAAGTAATTCTAGACCGAAATATGAGCTTAAGAAACTGGAAAGTTATACTTCAAAATTACAAAAATATTTCCTTCTAGCTACTTCTCCGATGTTTTCTAGTCGAATTTTTGAAAACTTCCAATCTATACCCAAAGGGTCCCGAATTTGTTCCAGACACTCCAAATCGCTTTCTTTATGATATAAAACGATTTTCAGGTCAAAAAATCATGTTTGGAAAATTTCCAAACTTTTCCCCCAAGTCATAGCTTGCCTTTCTCCTCAATGTTATTTGCTCAAGGTCTCAAAAAGTCTCAATATTGGTCCAAACCATTCTAAACATATACCAGATATTCAAAATCGGCTATTATATCTTACAAAGTCAGTAGACTCATCGACTGGAATTCCGTATATACTATATCACCATTACTTGAAAAAGTAAGGCTTTGTTGTGTAGTTCGTAAAAGAATGACAGCGTTACGAAAGCACGTTTATTATGATAAAACATGATTACGTCGGTTTCCTAGGGACGTTTCCAGGGAGTTTACGGGGACGTTTAGTTATAACCATCCTTCATCTATATATTCATGACGCCGGGAAGTTTAGAACTAATTTCCATAAGCGAGTCATTAGTAATAAGACAAACAACGAAGTCAATTATACACACAACTTTTAATCGCTTTATTGTTTCACTTTTTGATGTTAATATTAACGGTCTAAACAAAGGCGTCCAATGCATTGTTTACTCCCTCGGCGATCATGTTATTACAACTAAACGCTCAACTTGAGAGAAATTAGTGATTAAATATTCCCTTAAGCCTCGGCAGCTTTAGCATAATGGATCCACTACTTACTTGTGATGACGTTTTGAGCCCACGAAATATGGACAGCAAGATGAACGTTGATATCATAAAATTGATTCTTTTGTGACCATTGGCCATTCCTGCTTTGACAACAAGATGTATGCAATTTCACATAGTTTTGAAAAACTTTATTAGCCGGGAAATAAATAAAGACGAAGTTTTGGCAAAAGATGATGCACTGCAATTCTTCTTTACATTATTCAAGTCCTATAATAATGTACAATCCCTGACCTTGATGTCATATTTGAAAATCAATAATGATGAAGTTTTTGAGCAAGAAAATATATTACAATTTTCTTTAAGTGATTCAAATATAATTTACCAATGTAAATTGGCTTTGCTAACGATGCGTAACCAAAATCTACCGTGCGCAGCGATGATATTATTAATTTAGTTTTTTTTTCAGGTAAAACGTTTAGATAACCTCGTTTTTCCTGAGGTAAAACACAGGGAATTTTCCTACCTTGGCCGTATTTTGACCAGGTTTTATTTAAACTTCATCTCTGTCGAGAATTCTACTTATCGATGTTTCATTTTTGATTGCCATGGGTTTCTAAACAAATTATCATCTTCGTTGATTCTTCAGCCGGTGGCCATTTTGAGATTTGGAACAGTTAGCGACTTACGTAATGGAATTGATATGATATTACGAAGTAGAAAGCGGGAAATTTGCCCAATTTAAACCTAACCAGTTTTTATTTTTTTTATGGAGTCCGAGTCTCTCTGAGTCATGGCCACACCATTGCAAGCAAAGTGGTCATGTAACGTCATGTTGCGAGACATACTCGGGTATCCGCCGATCACGAGCGATATTCTAAAGTGTCGAACAATCTACACTATGGAAAATAAAACTACACCAGAATTTCAGCATCGCTAACGCCTAATTCTTTAATTTAGACAGAAATTATTCGTGGTGTATTTTGGAAACTGAGGAGTAATATTGTGGACTATTATTTATTCGCTCGCCCAAACAATAATATGATCAAGGTAAGGACTCTTGGTGTGCCCAAATTCCATGAAGTTTTGCCATCAGGATTTGGGCGTTTTCAAGTTTTCCGGTCGCCTTTTGCTGCAGCAACAACTAGTTAGTTTAAAGTATATCCGTTCGGGTTTTGATAGGTTTTAAAATAGCACCAAAAAACATAATGTCTTCTTCTGGTTCCAAAATATTTTTTATTCAAACTCGCAACACACTCGTAAATATTTCAAGCTGATTTCACGCAAGGAAATATAGGTAGTAAGTCTTTCGACATAAACATGGTACAACAGTCTACGAACTTTTCTACTCGTGGCATTTTATCCACGATCTCCCAGCTGTCCTTTTCAACATCATAACACTCGACCGTATCGTGAAAGTGACTGCTGTCCTCTCCACCACATACTAGCAGGCTCGTTTCGAATGCGGCTATGCCCGCGTAAGATCTGGGTACGAGGTTACTTGAAATCGTGTTCCATTGCTTGAGCTTGATGTCATAAGCTTCACATGAATTGTGGGATACTCCAGGGGAACGTACGCCTCCGATGACGTAAAGCTTATCTCGTATGTATCCAGCCGCAGACGAAGCACGTGCCACATTCATGGGTGTGGTCAGCAACCACGTGTTCTGGCTGGCGTTGTAACATTCGACACTCTTTAAAAATGTGTTCTCGTCTTTCCTACCACCAATGGCGTATAAGTGTCCATGGCAACCTACCAGAGCCGCTCCACTTCGTTCCTCGTGTAGTGACGTCACCAAGGTCCAACTGTCTTTGCATGGGTCGTACCTTTGAAAATATATTGGGGTGGTTATGATAAGCTGATTTGGTCTGAAGCTCTTGTAATAACTCATGGCTCTGCCATAATCTTGGCTGTTGTATATATACTTATGATATATCAGCGTAAAACCAAGACTTTGCACAAATTTCCATACATACCGCTGTACGATGTTAAAACGGGCGCTGTTGCTTCGTCCACCGACCACATACAGGAATCCCTCAAGTACGCCTACGGCTGCAGCTCTTGTAGGGACTGGAAGCGAGGCTTTTGAGAGCCACGAGTTAGCAGAAGGGTCAAAACACTCGACTACGTTTGAGCTGTCTTCAGTTGAAGCTAAGCCACCAATATTGTAAATAAGGCCATGCAATATTGCTGAAGAACTGAAGATTCTTGGTGTAGGTACTGGGGCCATTTCAAGCCTACAAAGGAAAGTATATATTTATCAGGCCAGCCGAGTTTTAGTAAGGACTGTTCTAAGATAGTACGGAGGTCAAGATTCACGTTTAGAACCTGGGGCGAACGACTGAGTCGTTTCTTCTCCGCAGACTTTTTTCGCTAGCTAGTGTTGACAGATAGTGGATAACACGCAGTTATTATAGCAAATTGATTTATTTTTGTATAATGGTCAAGAGGATAGACTTTCATTTTCGTTTGAGACAGTTGTTTGCAAATTTTCCCACGCTAACCATTCTTTGCTTGTTGGGATGTAAGCGTACACATCTGGGGTTAAGACACACGTGACCATAGCAACATGACGTCGCGGTGGTGTCAGTGGGTTAATCGTTGTCGGTTTGGAGTCTTTTGACACTGTATATTCTGTGATATTTTCCAAGATTTCAAAACGAATTTCCTCATCGTCAAGGGCCAACACGTCTTCTTGAATCGTGCTTTCGATATAATAGCCTGAAGAAAACCTCAAGGTTCAAGCAAACAGACAAACACGCAAAAAGATAGACAGACAAGCAAACAAATAAACAAGCAAACAGTAAGACAAGGAAACAAGTGGACAAACAAACAAAGTATGGGACAGTCACCTGATATGTGCTCCAATTTTATCAGCTTGAACAGTTCAGCGAACTGAGTCCATCTTTCGTTGGGTCGTTCGGTGCACCATCGTTTCAAAGCTTCATATACTATCTCTTCGTCTGCAACTCTCAAATTATTACTCGCAAGCAAAAGTTTAAGATCCCTTTCTGGTAATTTGACGAAATCCGCTGTCCGTGCGACGCTGTTAAAATTATTCAATATAAAACGAAACGTGTGCGTAAACAACGCACGACTCGAAATCCTGTGCGACCATACTAGCGTTTTCAGACAGTTCTCTGCGCTCAAAGCCTCTACCAGGATCTCAACTGCTTTTTGCTTTAACCCTGGTAGTATTAAGTAATCTGCAGCCAAGAATAACTGTTTGGCTTGGTCGGGGTTTGGGTTGCGTATAGATCCATTGTACATATAATCTAATACTAGTGTCATAGTGCTAGGATCTATATTATCCATTTTAATAGTCTGTTTATGCTTTTCAGTCATGTCCACCGTGAACAGGCTTTTAAAAAATGACGAGCTTGCAGCCAAGACTATTTTATGTGCTTGGAAGGTTCTGTTTTCGCTTGAAATAAGCACATCGCAAAGATCTCCCGTTTTCCTAAATTCCGACATATTCCGCGCTAGCGCGCTCGTGTATTCAACTGCGTCATTTTCCCGCCGAAAACCGCAACTATCCATTTCCCTCGATGTCTCCATTGCAATTCTTCGCGTCTCCACGGTCGTAACATAAAAAATATAAGCTTGAGGTTTTATTCTGTTCTCCGTATGCAAAAACAGACCTCGTAGCCTTGCGACCTTACATACAGTACACTTTCTCTCAAATTTCTTTGGCACTACACATTTAAAATATTTCGCTAATAAAATACTCGTATTTCCGGCTGTTTTATAGCTACGCTTCTGTATTCTATATTCTCGTTTTGTTTATTGCAATTTGTATCGAACTGCTATCGTTTTGTTCGTATCTGCGTCAAAACTATTCGAGGCTTAGCAATTAGATTGTGGTTTTGCGAAATTTGGTTTGAAGTTGATGAAACTTTGATGTGGTATTTTGATACGGCTGACTGTATCAGACTATAATCTTTCATCGCGGTTATTCCTGTTTCGAGTTGTATTTGTAAAGTTGTGGTTTTCGTTTACGCGGCTACTTTACATACAGCTTGCAATGAATGGAAACATAACTCGGTTTCTTCGTTATAAAAACTTGGCCAGATTGTAGCAGGCTTGTCAGATTTAAAGTGAAGATCAGAGTCAGACAAATGTTCGTTGATGCGCAAATTAAACTTAAGATTAAGATTAAGGATAGGATTAGAGTTCAGATTAAGGTTAAGATTAGGATTAAGATTAGAGTTAATATTGGCGTGGATGAAATCAGATTAGATGTATAAAGTAGCAAAAGTTTTAAAAATTCTCTAACTTACTCTAAGCGTGATACTTTCGTCGAAGTTGATAAAAAGCACCTTCTTTTTAAAAAAATTAAAGTGTAAATAAATCCCAACCAAGTTTAGGTAACACTTCAAACCTGAGTTGTTTCAAATCTGATAGCTACCGTTTATAAATTTTCGAGAAATAAAGTTTTTTACTTAAAATTCGAAGAAAATGGTACGGCTACAGTAAGTAGGCCTCAGTTATCAATTTGTTTTCGAGAAGAATTCCTTCACTTTAAGGGGACTGGTAATGCTTCGCTAAATCAATTCCTTCCAACACGTGGTGCGCTATTGTTCCAGTCACAATCCAATATATTGCCTGTTCAGCACTTCATGCACATGTGTGTGTTGTTTGAATTGAATAACGATCTTTGTATTGCGCTGTTTCGACCGTTTAATTGCAGTCATAGTCATTGATTTTATTGTCTCATTTCACAGCGTGTGCACTCGAAACATGTATTGAATATAATGTACTTGGGGTATAATTATACTGGATAATTATGTATGATAGACAATCAACACGCGACGTGTTGATTTGTTACAGTCATATATACATGCATGATTTCATCTCATGAAAACTTCTTGTGCACAATTGTGTATGGGCCTATTCATATGAAACGGGCCAGCCCGGCTTCTACAGAAACACACCACAAAATGGGGTCACTTCGCTACGATATCATACCGCCTATCCGGGCCAGTTCGACTCTATGAGCAAATCCCCGTTTTCTCTGCCTAAATCTCCTCTTCAAATTTCACGTAGATCTTTGCGTACAATTGAGAAATTGCAAATAGGATTGCGTTCGTCTCTTTTGTTTTTCATGCTAGTTGAATGAACTCCGGCGAACGGCATTATTTCTAGTTTTGAATGTTGTTTCTTATCTCTTGTGTGTAATCATATATGTGCGATCAACAAGTCAGTGTCTTTGAAAGATTTTTTGGACATGAGTTCTCAGATCAGCATCTACCAAAAGTACATTTCGATCCTTTGAACCTATTTGTTCGGATGCCTATGAAGAACTAAAGTCACCCAGCGTAAAGACTTTTCCAACAATGACCGTATAAAGCTTACGTTTATCAGTCGAATAGTGCATGGCAACACTGTATATGCAGCATATAGTCTCGATGAGTTCTGCTATCACAGGGTTTAATTAGAAAGTATAGGCATTATACAAACATTTTCCGTCAATTCTTGTTGCAAAATTCTTTAGATCTGTCCTTTACAGTATGCGGTTCTTCCAACGACCAATATACCAACACAGTAGTGTGTATCATAATCTACTATTTGGCTTAACATTCCGACCCGTGGGTGCCATAAAAAACCTTTTTCCTTCAGTTGCTCGTTTTTGTGCATTTCCAAGCATATTCCTTGAGTTTTTAGCACTCGTAATACACTAATGTTCGGTGAAAATGATCCAGAATTCCCGTATTTTCAATTTCCCATGTAGTGAAAATTACTCTCAATTGTCCATGGTGCATGACTTTTAATTGGTGCTAATATGTTTTCAAAACATGCAGGCAAGTTTACTGAGTCTACTTACATACACACACAAAACCATTGACTCGTTGTGATTGAACAACTTAAATTATTCATAGCGCCATGCGATTACTTGTACGAAAACAAAGAACTATTTCGATACAACGAAACACCTGCAGACTTCGGGGCACGCGTTACTTTGATTGGTGCATCGTCTACATGTGCTATCGCGTTCAAAGTTTTGACCTTACCCTAGTGCGTACACTCCCCCTGTTAGCGTTAGTCGGTGTAACCTTACTGAGGTTTGTGGCCGAAGTATTGCGACAACCCAACATGATGTAGAAAACACTTTTTCTAAACACCGGAAGCTGGATTTTATAGCATGAGGATAATTTTTAAGCTTCAATGGTTATTTGTAGTTTATGTAATTGACAGCAGCGCAGGTAAATGTGTCTAAACACTACGTTTTTGATCGTATTCTGTTGTTCCTAGCAAAAGCATTTTGATTGCTTTTAATCTGTGGCTACGATTGTTGCGCTGTAACTTTGAACTATTTTGCGTAGAATTTGGCTGAACAGACTTCACAGTTTAAAATGCAACCAAGTCGTGATTTTCCAATACCGAAGAATGATGCTTCGTTATTTCTTCTGTTTCACAGGGTATTTTGCAAGGCAGAAGTCCAGAGAAAACAATGCTTGCGCGCCTAGGTTAAAAAGCCGCGTTTACAAAAGGTATTGCGAGAATATTATTTCTTGCGAAAATGACAAGGATTGCCTCGGACCAAACGGAGTGTGTTTTTGCGACGAGGACTGCGGAAAAATGTGCATTGATACAAGTAAGTTTCACTCATTTGCATTTAGACAGTAGATATTCCTAAGGCTAAGAGCAGAGGTCCAATTCTAGCGTGAGGCGTGTTTCTGTGCGAGTTTTTGGCGGCAGAAAATGTGTAACGGTTGCGCTTGGAATTCGGAAGCGATCCATCTGTGCTTTGCAATGTTTGTGTCAGGGAATAAAGTATTTCTCGTATCTGTGAAAATCGCACTCTGTTCACTGAGGCATGTAAACACGACAATATATTCATGCATCCAGTGCCTATCCATATCAGTTATAAACAGCGAACACTGATATTTCACGGTCATTTTATGTTCAAACCGCAACAGCCGTTGAATTTTAGCGAGTTTTTTTTCAAGCGAAGATATTCGAGTATATGGTTTAGGGATCATTCTTTTGGAGATAAGAGCTCATTGACAACGATGTTCATCGCTTGAAATCAATGCTTTTGTAGTCTGTTTACTTGAAAATTTATCTAGAGCACTATTTTGAATCTGTTTTCACATGCAAATACCGACGTTGTATTGCACTTGTCAAACGAGATTGAATTGTGCGTGTAGGTATTGTGATATTTCTCGCGAGGCCATTTGCCGTGCGGAGATCCTTGCTCCGTTGCGTTGAAGTGTTTTGCGACTTGTCTTCGACTTTCAATTCTCCTCTCATTAGTTCACACGCGCCGATCACTGATAACAGAAAATTGCTCGCTCTAGAAACTCCAGTACTTTCTATAAAGTGTTATATTTGGTGTAGTCCTCTTGGAGATAATTTTATGGATAAATTTGTCGTGGACTATACATGCCGATATTTTTGAAGTTATGGAGTACTTTTGATGTTATCGATTAAGAATTTTGAAAATGAGTTTAGATTAGATGTATCAACTATGCCGTCGTTCTTTAATTGCATTGCACCAAGTATTAGAAATTTTTTCGTATTTCGTGGCCGATTTGGCCGATTCGCGTGCTTTTTTCTCGCAGTTTTTAAAGTGATAAAGAAATAAAGACAAATAGCCGCACGTAACTCAAAAATATACAAAATTCGCAAACTTTGCAGAAGTATATATTCGATGTTCTACAACAACTCGCAACCAGACTTTGCAATTTTAATGATTTGAAAACGTTTCTGTCCAAAAGCACCCTTCTTTTTCATGGATCAAAATTTAGTCTATAATGGGGCTTGTTTATTGGTAGTACATAGCTACAGTCTTGGACAAAACCCTTGAGAATAATCACACAATTTTCCAAAGTGAATGTGACACTTACCCAAACTTGAACTTCCATTCCCACCCATTCATTGTTGAAAACAGCCCTATAGATAAGTTGTGACAATATTCGTGGAGACTAGAGTGAGGTGCCCTCTAAAGAATTTGATGCACCATTGGCCGGTTGTCGTGCTGTTGCGGGGTTGGGTAAAGCATGATATTTTTTCCACAATGGTGAATATAACAAAGTTTGTGGCGACAAATTGTAAGACATGTCATTTAAATCCATGAAGATGAAAGTTTTGCATGCATGAGAAGATATCATGCATAGAAAGTTATATATTACAAATGCTCACAATCCCTGACCTTGATATAAACATCTTTTTAAATTCATGAAGATTTCGTTTTTGCACGATAATATGGATTGAAAATCTTTAAGCTAAAATGTACGATCCATTGCTTTGAACTAGGAATGAGACTTTTATTTTAGAAGAAGCATTATAAATAGGTACTATCCCTGACCTTGATACAGGCATTTAAATTGTGAAAATGAAGTTTTTTGTAAGAAATATATTACAATTTTTCTTCAAGTGGACGAAATGCTGTGTACTATACGGAACTTTGATGTTTGCACAAGCATTTGATATTGTACGAAAACACGTATTAAGGCACAAGACCGTTTTCTCAAAGCGTGTGTGTTTTAATAAAGTTTGATCCATGCTGTACTGTAAGTGTCATGTTTGATAGTCCAATTCATTCCAACCAGTATATTGGTACGAACAGGTGCTAATGTTGTATGATATTCTGTCATTTAAATAACATTGTCATGAATCGGTCAATAAGTAGATATTTGTATAAGGCACGTGCCTCAATACAATGCACATTGCTGAACATTGCGTATCTCACAGGTGTAAGAAAAAGAGATATTTCGGCCTTTTTGCCCTGTAATGTAATAGAGTAGCTCTCCAAATATAGGTATCAGGTTGTTCAAATGATTTTCAGCTTATTAAGTCCGAATTAACGCAACCTTTGAAGCAAAGATTTGAACTGTTGTTTATAACCTTCGAAATAGTCTTCTATGATTTCCGTCTAGATGAATGGAAGTTTTACTTGGCAAAGTTTTGAAACGAACAGGGGTACAGAAATTGAAGCAGCTGATATAGTGTTAACCCTGGGGAGGTGGGGCCACTGGGTGGGGCAGGTTTGTACCTCTGAATATCTCAGTTGTTGATTTAAAACTTTGCGGATACTTCAATTTATTCCAAAAAAAATTGTGTAGAACTGTACTTTGAAGTGCATAAAAAAGTCAGAAAGTTAACTTTAAACAAGGATCAAAGCTGGCAAGCTTTTAAAGCAATCGGTCTCTAACTTTTAGCTCAGATTTTGGACAAATTAGGCAGACTTGAAATCGAGTCCAGTTCTCATTTCAATTGTTTGAAATATTGCATCAAAGCAATTTATTTAAATCGTTTGAAAATTCATTTTATTGTTGGTTTTTATGTCGTGTGTCTTTGGCCAGCAGTATGACTGGTGTAAACAAGGCGAGTAGCAGAGCAAGATGTTAATCACATTGATGAACAAAATAAATTATTTTATTGAAATTCAGTTTGAGAGATTATTGCAAAGACCTCCGGCAAACCTTTTTGGCTAAAGGCTCTGGGTACGAGAATACTCCTTCCCAGTGCACTCAATAGATATTGGTTAATATCTCAATGTGGTTGCATTGAGGTTGGATAAAAGTGCAGAAACTGTTGTGCAATAAAGCCGTTGGGCGAACTAGGCAACATTGTTGCAGAAACATTTGTGACTCGCGATGTTTCATGTTTTCCAAGTATATCTCTAGTAATTACTCACCTTGGGAAACATGGCGAATCACTGGCAAGATATAATTTTTTCTGCATCAATGTTATCTAGTTTGCCTAGGGCTTAACCCTTTTTTTTTTAACCTTTATTCATTTCACATTAAATAGTATATACTAATTTACTATGCGAATTACATTTAAAATCTTACACAGTACTAACTACTATATGAGGCTAGAAGGGTAGCATTAAAGGTATATTTACAAATTGATTAATTGTTATTCCGCGCAAGAGAGTGAAACTGAACTATTGTGACTCTCCAGTGTCCGCCATCTTTAGCTCTACCTTTTTCTTGATTCCTCACTCCAGATATATATTCAGATCACCGTTCCCTTCACCCACCCCCTCTCCTGACCTTTTCCTTTCCTTTTCACGACTCTAAACTCTTTGAAATGTCTGCCACACACTAAGCGAGTGGAATGCTTCTATGTCTAGACTTTAGACGTATTTTGCAAGTGAAAAGGTCAACGACTGGGACATATCTTCTATATCTAGAACTAATTTCATTTCTAAAGATATACCAGAAATCCCGGGAAGGCTCACTTAATGAGTAGTAGACTAGAGACGAAAAACGTGTTTGCGCAATATAAGTATGCAATTCTTAGAAAGGAATAGCGCACGGAACGCATGCAAAACGCGCGCACCGTACCATGAAAGTTTGCGTGAAGTGCGCTCACGATATGATAATGTACGCACGCGTACCGTGAAAGTGCGTCAAATGCACGATAAACGCAGCTAAATGGCGTGTGAATGTGAACTTTACTTCGATCTTTGATTCTATTATTTGATTAATATCTAATAATTGATCATACACACAGCACGTGGGCAAAAAGACTTCAACAAGGACAATGCATTGATAGATTGCACGTTATGGCGGATTTCCATTCAGCGCAAAATGCCGTGCGATCGACACTTTGCGATCGCTTTCTTTTGAAATGCGTCCTTTGAACCACATCTAACGTCGATCACGCGACGTTTTGCACTGAATGGAATCCGCTTTTAGGCAACTCAACTCTCACCCCCGTGTGTAGACGGTGCTGAATGAAAAAAAAATTTATACGCTTACTGTTATAATCGACTGCTTCGCGTGTTTTTTTGAGCGTCTAACGCAGGTCAGCTTGTTTGCCTATAATTTGAGTTTTTTAAAATTATCGGCCAATATATGCATTTATTCAAGTGAAATTCAACGGGAAAGTTTGTACAACTTAATCAATACATGGCAGACACTCCCATTCGTCTAGTTATCTTCGTGCTATCGATGTTGACACAGCTGGCTATAGTTTGTATTGTGTGCGCAGACCTTAAGGCACAGTACTGAATTATACACAACTAATGGAATTCAATCACGCTTGCGAGCCTCACCGTGGGAATTTTGAAATGCGTACAAAATGAGCTAATAGTACTATCTATGCTTTTTTAATTGATATCATTTTATTGTACTTGAAAAGAATATAAACATATGCATCATTAAAACGTTTGATATTTTTGTTAAATGATATAAGTAGAAAGTCTAGAACGCTTTGTGCAATTGGACAACACTATAAACATTTGCATTGATTAAAACGTTAAATATGGATTAGCGTTAGTATAAAGATTTTTACTGTTTCTACTCCCTTCCAAGAATTACGACAAAATAAAGTACAGTCCATTAAAGCAGATAGAAGTCAGTGAGAGTATTTGATTAAGATTGATAGTCCAGTATCATATATGGCTCAGTGTTATCAGCAGTTATTAAACGGGCGTGATGTATATCGTGTAGGTGGGTAGGTGGTCTCATGTGCCCACTTGACCTCTCAAGTGTCATGATAGGTCACAATAACAAATTTTAGCAAATTTGGTACCAGGCTCTTTGATACTTACGCGTCGAACACGCAAGCACGCAATACCCCACCGTTTCCCTCACGCGAACAGTGACGTCACAAGATAGATTCCCAATTTGTTAACCTCAGTTGTGTTCACAGGACCTTTCAAGTTTGCCCAGTTTCGTAATCCTGTCTGCTTTGATGCTACTCGGATCAAGCGTTTGTGATTGATTTGAGTATTGCAATTTTACACTACCGTTATAGTGGTGTAAAATTTACAATTATATTTTATACATGATGACAACCCCCTCCCATGGTTGTTTTAGAAAACTTTTCTGTAACTTCACTATGCTACATGTATGGACGGCCCTAGGCAAGTTTTCGACAAGGTTCCTTTATAGTATTGTGATGATATTTTTGTTTCCTGTTTAAGCTAACAGTCTAACAACTTAGCTACGCTTTCATTGTACACATATATCTCTATCTACAGTAATGCCTTTCTCCATAAGGCGTGGCTTTAAATTGCTATTGCAGTGCTTTGGAAGCTTAATATTGGTCCACTGGCGAAATGTCATGTGATTTACCTGGAATCTTGCACAAAAACTCAAGTTTATTTGATAGAATTAAAATCAAATTTTTCACATGTGAAAAAAAAGGTGACGAGTCCCTGAATTGATACTTGACGGTTATTATCTGCTTAAGACTTCGTCTTTTGCAATTGTACTGCCACTTGCAATCACTTGTAGTTTCTATTATATTTATCATGGCTGTTTGTTTTGTTGGTTTGAAATATTTACAGTTCAGGCGGTAGAAATTTGTGGAACAATTTCCATTCGAGCACGTCCCACAACATGACTTTACATTATTTCTTTGCTTGTCATGGCGTGGTATCCACTCGAAGAGATCGACAAAAACATTCGTCCACTACAGTACATCCCACAACAAAATGACGTTATATTATATTCCTTTGCTTGTCATAGCTTGGTGATTAAAACAGTCATTCACTCGAGTACGTCCTACAACAACATGACGTTGAATTACTAATTTGCTACTCATGGGGTGGCTATCACTCAAAGAGACTTACAAGACTTACAAAGCGTTCATCCATCACAGGACGTCCGAAAACCAAATGATGTTTCGCAATCGTGCTAGAGCGGAAAGATTAAAGAATTCACTTTGCTAAAGCTTGCAACTTTCGATTTACTGTCGTATAGATTAGTTTAAGATCCCTAAATCCCCTAGTTTTGTGAGAACAATCATTCCTGTTGACTGCACGGTTGTCGAAAAGCGAAAACAAAAGCTTTAAAAGAATTAAGTTGATCGGATTATCTTCAATTTGAACGCTTTCGGAAACTAACACAGAAAGCAAGAATGCAGTTTATAGGATTAAGATTAAAATTCTGTGGTAAAGTCTACAAACACACACAACAACCTGTTGCTAGGCTGTTGCTGGTTGGTAACTCAGTACCAGAATAGCTCAGGGGGGTATTGCACCAGAATGACGTGGCGTCAGATTTGACTCCTGGCAAAGGGCTTATAAATACAAGAGTTTCTCGCAAGTTAATCTGTTCATGCTCCAAAAATGTCGATATAGTATTTACGTTTGGACGAGCAGTTGAAATTGCACGATTTTTTAAGTCCCATTGTTCTCAGTATATTTAGACTAGTTTTTGGAGCGCATGCATTTTAGGCTGCGTTTGAGCACGAAAAAAAAACACGACGAAAAAAGACAGTAAGCGCGTTAGATGACTTCAAAAATGCCGCCTGGATTTATAATCCTTCATTGTGTGGTTTAGCACTTAAAAGTGCTTGTGTGTGACGTATTTTAGTGCATTCTGTATATGGAAATGCTTGTGAACAATCACTGAGTTTTTGTGGCACCATCGTTAACGCAATGTTGAATCGAGCAAAATGGTCATAAAGTCATCCAACTTTAATTTAATATGGATAGCATTATATTAATTGTACACTGCATTTCTTAAATGTTCATTTTAAAATAGCATTGATAGTCTTTATCGAAGTGACCTTCACGTTGTTCGGGCTTTTCTTTTTTGTAATTTCCTGAGCTTAAAATGTTCAACCTATTAATCCTTGCTAAGTGCACATGTTACATAAGACGGTCTCTAAAACACCTTTTCCGGAAAAATCTTGGCTATTCAAAATGGCGATTTCCTGTTTTATGGAAAATACTGCAGCACACAATAGAAACAGAATTGGGAAAATCGTTTAGCAGTTCCGTCAGCAAGTTATTCTTTCAAGTTTCACCAGTGGCCGTTTCTAATCTGTTACGCAGCAGTATAGTCAGCAGACTACGAAAACATGTTGGCCGAGGTACGCAATCTTTGTGTGCCTTGTGCAGTTGCGAAATGTTACGAGCATTTTTACTATATACACCAATTTAGAAAAACTTTAAGACATGTGACCGATAGGAAATACGTAAATAAAAGTTTTAAAAAAGACGTTCTTTTTTGTTCGTACGTTCTTCAGCAATTGTTTAAAAGTTCTTTGAACTAACAGTTTCTTGATTAAGAAATTACAGTCGAATATTTAAGGTCATTTAGCGTGATAAAGGAAGGACAATTTATCAAGTGAAAGAAGTCTCGCATTTATAAATTATAAGAACTCTTACATATTAACCATTGTCTATAGTTTCTGGCTGAGATTTTGCGATCTAGACGCCAATTTAGTGGCGTAAAAACTAAATACTTTTTCTTCAAATCGTCGCAGCAAAAGTAAGAATGAAAAAATCCTTTTGGGATATAGTTCATTCAAGGAAGCATTCATTGACTGTACCATTGATAGAAATAGTTAAAATATTTGGTTAACCACCACTGATAGTTCTTTAACTTCATTTTATCTTTGATAGTTCTTTAATTAATCTGTAAGCGATGTATGTTATATGCTTGGAATAATTTTTATTGGCTTCGTTGAAGTGGTGACATCATGTTACTTAAAATAGCTTCACTGTTTCATTATAACATTAAATTTACATTAAAGTATACAGTAATATTACTCTCGTTTCTTGCTCCGCAGTTGCGGTTATAAATTTTTCTCGATTGTATCGGTGCAATGCCATCCTGCTTGGAAACATAAGTGGGAATGATAAAATATGGAAGCCTCGACAATGCAAAGGCTAAACGCGAGCAAATGCCGCTTATGGAACCGAACCAGTTGATAGAAAGTACTAGAAAATGAAAAATGTATTTGGGCAAATGGTCAATTACTATTTTTGAACATATACGGTCATAAATGGTACCCATTTTTCCGGGTCAACATGTTCATAAGTGTTTGTAGCCCACGTTGAGTAGTGTAATATTAAGTGTGTTGACCTGGTCTAATTGTGCGGAGTCCTGTAGTTAGTGAAGAATATGGCTACTATCTTTTGTTTTGGAACTAACCATGCGTCGAATTCGTTCGCACTTTTTGATTTATCATTAGATACAACCGCTGAGCTATTATGCTCCGCACCATCATCAAGTTCCGGCACACCGACTGTGTATTAGTCGTCATGGCTACGGCGTTGTCTCGACCAATCACAGGACGGATTGCGTTTGATTTGTGGGAACAGCCGCTGAGCAGTCTAGCGGGCACTGATCTAGCGGGTATAGAAGTATAGAACCACGCACTCATCTCCTGTTGTGACATGTGCGTTTGGACATTAAGGATAGGAAATTCCCCCACAGGCCGTAACAGTTGCTAAATGAGTCGGCTTAATTGAGCTTGAAAGCTTGTAATTTTTGTCTTGGAGTGGTATTATGAGCGTATTCCACAAAACTGAATAGGCGTTATGGTAAAAGTTGCAGCAACTTTTTTCAAATATCAGTATTCGTTTGAGGTTTTTCAAATATCTTTTTTGTTACTGTAAAATCTTGTAAGCTTTTCTACTTTCATCAAATCATTCAACTTTGTTCTCATTTTAGAGTAGTGTTTTGTGGTAGATGAAGCTTTCATGGAATTCGTAGTTTTGTGTGAAAGCACTGTGAAAGGGAAGGAAACTCTCTTCGCAAATTCTTACTGTTAACTCTTTTTCCCATTTTATTCTCGTTCAAGCGGTAGTCTGTTACGCAATTGTTGTTTATTCAATACTTTGTAAAAGTGGAAAAAACTCCCATGCAATTCTTGTTGTTTGAGAGCGCTATGTGAAAGGTGAATTTGAAAGTTTAGGAAATTTCTCTTGTCAATCAGAGAACTCTTGTCGACTTCGCGTGCTCATTTTATCTCGCTTGAAGTACTTCAAGTAGCAAAGAGTGTTGCGTGCTGACAGATTCTCAACAACGTTTCCTTTTTAAACGCTTCTTTAACACGTCATTTGAAAAAATTGATACACAACTCACATTATCTTGCAAAACTTAACGTGCATATCACTTCGCAATAATACGCGTGCAATGAAAAAAGTTGGTTTGAATTACAGTTGTAACACAGATCGTTTTCCGTACAGTACCACACAGTGTATTCGTGTATTGTAATTTCTTGTATGTTGATTTGTTACCAAGCAATTAATTACACCCTGTTTTTCGCAACGTAACTACGCGTGAAGTGCATATATATCATTTTCCAATTCGGAAATAACTGAGTAGATTTTATGATTGTGAACTGCCGCAGTGGCAACGTCACAGAGATCGAGTTTTTTGTGGCAAACTTTGTGACTGCATCATGAATGCATGCAATCAAAATTTAAAATTTGGTCGTGCTTGTCTAACAGTTGACGATTCTACTCATCAGGTGAACGCCTTTTGGAAACTCACGCTGCACTGGGAAAAGTGATTGTAAAATTGCTTTTGCTGAGAAAGAGTAATTCAAGATGGCTACTGTTTTACTAATTCTAACTCTACTTATTTACTAATTCACTGAAGATCATTTACTGTTAAAAGAAACCATCTTTTTACTCCATCTAACGCCAGTCAATTTTGCGTATTAAAGAAGGATCACTTCGAAATTATCTCCACTGTCGCCATAAACTAATATAAGTTAGTCCAACGAGAAACTATTTCAACTGCTAACTTTTGTGCTGGTTAAGAGGGTAAAAATTTGTCTCTGTCAGTGTCTGATCACGACGTTTCTGCTGTCTGGACCAGAAGCATAATTTTGAAAAAAGCATGACCACTCGATAAAAAGTGTTCCGGCGTTTGCTATATTTGGTTTACTTCTGAAATGTTAAATTGAAATTTCTTAGAATCGCTAACAGGAGGCAATCCTGTGAAGTGAATTGGAAAAATTGTGAAAAATTTTGGAATGCAAAAGTGTATGAAGATAAATGTAATATTGTTCGGTAGAAAGTGTCAGTCTTCTCCCGAAAAGCCATTGTGCCAAGAGATCCAACCCCTGGGGCCGGTTGTATAAAACCGTCGTTAAAGTTAACTACAGTAAAGTACGATTTTCAACCAATCAAAATCGCCTGTTCAAGATTTAACTAGCTACATTTTAACTACAAAATCGTATTTACAACGTAGTTAAAAGTTTTATACAACCGGCCCCAGGTAACTAGTGAGAATAGTAATGGAACACTAGATCCAGATCTTCCTTTCCCAGTACAAATAGTTTTTTCGTGGTTAGCAATTGGCTTTTTGACGAAAAATGCGTTTGGAATTTGTCGCTCTGTACAATCAGCTGTTAGTACTATTCACAATTGTATGGTGAAAATGCTGTGTAACTAAGCTTGCAAGGCATTGTTTCTGAACAGGTTTTGTGTGAGATAAAATTTTTTTTAAAGAACAATGAACCAAAATATATGCGTTCATTTTGAAGACTTCGTGATTAAATGAGGAATGTTGGAAAACGAAATTATTGGTAGTGATACTTAGCGGTTCGGATGTACTATTGAGACGAAACGGCGCAAAAAGAATGTCAATCATTTTTCCATATTTACTGAACAAAATCACCCAAAGTCGCTAATCTTCCTGCCTTCATCGTCTAGTAAGTCATTTTTTTGGGGCGTGGGACGTTTGGTAAACATTACTAGACATTTGACACGCTACAAAGGGGAAGAGCCTGAATTCAGTTTTCCTTCAGTTTCCCTCGGTGAAGTAATGTGAAGTGTAAACATTTTGTTTAGACTACGTCGACATACGATTTTGGAGTCGCCAAAGCAAGAGTGAGCTCTTTTGTGATGTGCAATGATTTTAATACGATGTACTCGATTCATTGCAAAAATCTTGCTTTATATTTGATTTACTTTGACGTGCCAAACTTTTATTTTCGATGAACATGCTTTGCTTAATCTGATTCTGGTTAGAAGTGTTAGAGCGAACTGTGAGCAATCTAATTGGGTGAAAACGTTCCTTGGAACTGTTCGAATTCTGTTTAGAACAAACTAATGTTGTTTGGAACGAAATAAACTTTTTTTGGAACGAATTCAGTTTGTTCTAATTGAATGTGGGGATTTCCTGTCGATTTATGGAATATGGGGCTCTAGAGCGCTAAATGACGTGTTAATTTGCACAAATACGTTAGTAAGACAAACGCTTTTGCCAATCCAGCGAGCATGGTATCGGAACGCGTCCCCTTCATTCTATGCATATCTATTCAATAATATCAGCGTCTTTTGTAATTGCATCAATTTAAAGTAAAGTTTCCAGGTGTTTTATGGTAGGTTTTTGTGTTGTTATGCTTATTAATTCTTTCACCCGAGAGTACAGGTATGTTCCCTAGGGGTACTATGGGGCAAAGTATCGCGTTTCTGATTGGCCAGCCATTCTTATGGTTATAAATCCAGCCTTTTCATTGGTCAGCCTTAAAGCATTTTTCATCGCTGTTTGTGTGCAGCCGCACTGTCGAAACAACATAGTGTTGGCGAGCCAACAATATTAGTGAACGAACGGTAATTTTACTATTGAACTTATAATTTGACCACAAAAGACGTTGGAATGAATGAGTAGCGTCTAGTGACTTTAGGGAATTGAATTTTACCATGATGAGTCGCGTTTTTATGTGGTTTTGTATCGGATTTTACATCGTTGGTGTCTTGATCATTAATTCTGGTATGTGATGACCAGGTTGAATGTTATTATTCAGCCGAAGTGTGACTATGTATCGCTTAAATGTCGCGTATTTGCAATGCGAAACCGGTCCGTAATATTTGTGTACAACCCTTGGGCACTTTGAGCCATTACGTGGTGTTTATGGTTAAGATTGTGGCGCAGAATTGCAGGAACATTTCAATGAAGTTTACGTGTGGCTCTGCCGTGATTGAAACGATAAGCCGAGTGCCAATACAATGTCGTGTGCCTATTTTGAAACCATTTTGTTACATGTATACTGGGGGTATGATAACGGCCTGTACTCAGAATGTAGCAAAATGACCACTTGGAATCACTGCCGAATCGAAAACGTATTAGCTTTCGTGAAATTTCTTCGGCTAATACGACGGCGGAGTGACAGCGAACGTTTTGTATAATACCGCAGTGAAGATGACGGTGTTATATCCCTTCGATTTTCACGCAAAGCGCGATTTATTTTTCATTTTGGGAATAAATACTGAATTTATAGCTACCATCAACGTGCGATTTGTTAGTTCTGTACGATCGTCTTTAATTGACGAGTCACTGACAAGTTACCGAAATTAAGTTTACTCAAGATATAAAACTGCGCGCCAGAGTTGAACCGCGAGTAGTTTTCTTGAATTGATTCGTTGTTTTCTTTATTTTTTCGTAGATGCAACGAACTGCCCTTGTCTAAACGGTGGTACCTGCAATACTGGGACATGCAGGTAATAATCTGGCATTGTTTTGTCACTCTTTCTTATTTAAATGCGGGTTTTTAAATGATTGCCGTTTGAATTCATTGCCCCTACACTTGTTACACGTGTTAGAATTTATTGACATTCCTTCTCAAAGCACACTTTTTCATCTAGGGATAAGCTACCTCTCTGATTTAATTGCGTATATTTTACATGAACTCATCCGTATAAAAGTACACGGGAAAGCGTTCCCTTTTTTCAACTACACACGTTCGTTTTTCAATTGACGCTTTCGATTTCTAATTAGAACGAATAAACCCTAACATTTGGAATGAAATGGCACGTTCGATTTCCAATTAGAATGAAACCAACATGTTCTCTTTTCAATTAGAACGAAATAAGCGTCTTTGAAAGGCAATAAAAGAGTTTCCCATTGATGTGCGAATGCTTATTTTGTTAGAGGGAATAGTGCATACAAGTCGTTAGCGAAGTCACCTTCTTTGAGAATTTCGCATTTCCTAAGTTCGATACGTGCTTTTTGAAATAGCTACGGGCAAATGTCTAGCGTTATCGAGTGCAAAATGTTTAGTAATTTTCCTTAATTCTTTGTTATAAGAAATTTTGTCAAATTGACGTATTAAAACCAGAAGTGTGTGGGAGCACTGAAATTTACTCCTTTAGAACAATTCGCGGCTTATTTGCTGAAATTCTAAGCCCTGCATTCTTGAAAGTGCTAATCTTTTTCGAATCATGTTTCTGAAAAAATCCTGCCTATTTTTGCTTGCCTTTCTCGCGTGCTCAGTGGCAATTTTCCTCTTCAGTCTTAGTCTGTAGTCAAGGAAATAAGAGACCTATTCCTACCCGCATCCTGTCATAAGCTAGGGAGATGGGGCATACATCAAAGCATTATTTCACAGCGTCGAGCGTTGCAAGGGGCCCCTTCAGAGAACTGCAACACTAGGCTTAAACCTTGTTTCGTTTCTCATCCAAATTTTTGAAGTCAAAACACTTTCATAAGGTTTGGATAAGTTCCAAAAGTTTATGAAAAAGAACAACGCCTTTGAGAAAGTGCATATTGTTGGAAAGCACTACGTGACCATTGAAGCGATTAGTTGTATTAATTCATATATAAGGCATATTTATATCAGAGTTTTGAAGCCCTTTTGATTTTTGTCAAATATATTATGGATTGGCTATTGGGTAATATATACCACAGTTATGACTTAACGTTTCTTTCGGATATACACACTTTCTGAAAGTTCTGCTGATTTGTGTTTTCGTGAGCATGAATGTTGAACTGTTATAGAAGCTCAGGAGAATTGCTAGTGAGTTTTTTTGAGTTGAGCTGAGTGAAGAAGTTGTGGAGCTTTTTTAACCACAGGAAGGAGATTTTACGAAAGCCGATATTTTTTATCATTGATCTATTGTTTACAGAACCTTGTCTAAAATTTAGACTAGCAGTAGCTTAATTGTGATAGTCTAAAATTGATGTGATCCTTAATGAATGTAATGGTCCATTAGTTGCTACCATTGTCAAATTTTGAGTACACAATTGTGCTGGCATTGCCTTTGAATTGCAACTCTTGACATGCATGGAAATATTAAATAGGTCTTTGCAGTCAAAACGGTTGTCAAAAGATGTAGAATATTGTCAGATTGACTTATTAACACCCCATGCAGTCCTTCCCTCATATGAGAAAAGCAACTAGTGTTAGACAGAGTAAAATTACCTTGCCAGTCAATTGTGAATATTTTTGAAGTTTAGTGATATAAGTGCACAAGTCCAACCGTGATAAATAAATTCATCTGATGTTACATAGAGTAAAATTTATTAATCTGATGCTCTTGGAATATTGTATCTTAAGAGTTTATCATAAAAATGTTGAAAGTTGCATGACATGTTAGGGAACCATATGGATACAAAATGAAATGGAAAAGATTTTGGACAATTGGGTAACTTTTTGTTTGAGCCAAACTACTTGAAAGTTGATTAATGGTAAATGTAGGGTAAAAACTAGCTTGCTTAAAATGTTCAGAGTGATTTGGATAAGACTAAGCTGCCAAGATTACGGTAATAGTCTTAGACATAATTGAAATGAACCTAATGGCTTCAGCATGCAATGCAGCAGGGCCGCCTGCCCAACTTATATGTCTACAGTGAGTACATTTGCCTGCAGCAAAAACCTCTAGGATTGAATATTTCATTAAGAAAGTTCGTGAGTGTACATATCTAAGTTATTGCATGCAAGTTGTTAGCCAAATAATTTGTTTTGTTTTTGTCAACCACACAATGTGTTAAATGTCTGTCTGTATGTCTGGAATATGATAGCATGGCCTCTAGCAATTGCTTTACCATATGTTTCTATCATAGACTTTCACTTAATATGAAACATTGCCTTGCTCTGATATTGCTCAATAGCATAGAGTTGCATTAACATTGGTACTATATAGGTCAGTTTAGTTGTTTTGTCATAAGTGGTGATACAATGGGAATTGTAGTTATTTTTAGTTCATGTCCTTTTTCCCAAAGAGTTTGATTACATAACTGATAAAATTCATGGCACATTTGTTTTGGATATGGAAAGAGTTGTATTTTCTGGGTGACGCTGTCAAATATTAACTATTCTGCAGTATTTGTCATTTTTATTGTCAATGTATTCCAGTGGTCATGACAATTTGAACAATCAGTAGCAGGACAACTTACTCTAATAAGTGAAATTATCTGGTGTCGATTAGACAGAGTCAAAAAATACATAAGTAGCTGCATTAGAATGCATTGTTAGTCAATGTGTTTTAACTGGAGAAACTGACAGATAGTTTAGCTGACCCTTTAAACTGGTAATAGTTTCTTTCTGCTGGTGAGTGAAATTATCTTGCATTAGATACAATGAAATATATAAATTTGGAGGATTGGGTTTCATTGCCTGTTGGTGACTTATCAAGTTGATCTGAATTCTTTGTGAGCCAATCATATGAGGCAAACAAGTAATAGGTTTTGTTTTAACTCACTGGACTCATGTGTTGTTCTGTTCTCTTCTTGCAGTTGCCGACCAGGGTACATTGGGAACCGATGCCAGGTGAATGTTGACGGCTGCAGCAGTAATCCTTGTTTGAATGATGCTGCGTGCCACACATTGAATGGACCGGGGAAGTACTCATGTACTTGTCTGGCTGGTTATACAGGAAAGAACTGCTCAATAAATATTAATGAGTGTATCCAGGCGGGACCGTCGCCTTGTAAAAATAATGGTACTTGTGTTGATGAAAGAGGAAGATATTCTTGCAAGTGTAAAGAACCATACATGGGTAAGTGCACATTTGATTTTAAAAAAATTACTATTAAAATTTAGTTGTTGTTTGGTTGTCTCACCCTGACATTTGTCATTAGACAAAGTGATCTAGCAAAAGGGGCTAGGAAGTTGATATTACTCTATCTAATGCCTAATGATTTTTTTCTAATGTCACATGATTCTAGTTGCCAAGAGGTAACTCTTGCCGGTTAATGTCTTGAATTCAGTCTGTTCTATCAACTTCAAATATCCTCTTTGGTTCAAATTCACTTGTTTATATTTTCTAAACTACATTACCATTTTGTGTAAAATGGTTTGAGGTTCTGTGGCATCCTGCCATATGGCCACCTCATTAATATGACCACTCCGTTAATAGGACCTCCTTTTATATCCCCGAACAACACCTTGGTAGTTTTCTTAGCAAAATACCCTGTTAGTATGACCACCCTATAGTACAATCAAAGACTACCTAAGCTTACTGTTTTTTACAAGCCTACAGTCCTTTAATCAGAGAATACAAATTATAATTTAGGAATCTATGATATCTATGTCAGTTTTTTGGCTAGCTGAATCAAATTGGGTTCATTTGATAAGCTAGGTTCCCTAATTTTAATGTCTTTAGAGTTGCACGTACTATAGGTTTCACTGAACAACCTGTGTAGTATGATGTCATTAGACAAAATTTGATCCCAACTCCTTTTAGTAGTACCACCCTGTTAAAATGACCAAAATATTCTGGCCCAGGGTAATTGAATTTACTGAGTTCCACTGTATTTTGTGCAGCTCTGTGATGCTCATTGTATCGTAATTTATAATTTGCAGGTTCGGAATGCCAATTCGTAAATGAATGTATGGCAAACAAGACTCTGTGTGGCACTGGAAAGTGTGTACCTGGTCTCAATGGTTCAGCTACCTGTTCGTGCCATAGAACAGGATACAATGGCACATATTGTGAACAAGATATCAATGAATGTGCTTTACCAGATCCTCCTTGCGATGACCAAAGGCAATTTTGTGTTAATACACCTGGCTCTTATCAATGCATGTGCAAGCCTGCTTATACAGGTTAGTGACTAATTACCAAGGAATTGTATTGCTGTGTAAACACTTTGACAGTTCTTGACAGTCTTGCGTCTTCATCACACATTATCACTACTCCAGTTTAGTAAAATAAATGTAACTTAGAGCAAAGTTACAATAGGTGCTCCCACTTATTAGTTAATTATTTTGTGTGTGATGGTTTGGGTAATATTGTTTTGTTGGCAATACTATTAGGTGTCGAAAAGACATCCTCGTGCTTCTATTAAGAATGCACTATAAGGGGAGCCGGCTAGGCGCAATTAAACATTTCCACACTCTGTTCTAGTGCCTTCGTCACACATTATCACTGCTTTGATTTAGCAGAATGAAGTAATCTTTACAAGAAGTTGCTACTCATGACTCAAAGTTTGAGCACTCTAGTGTAGCTAGAGTCGCCTTCATCCAATTGATCTGTCTTTTTCATTTCAGGTGAAAATTGTAATAAATTTACTGACAATTGTGACAGTTCGCCATGTCTAAATGATGCAGTGTGTGTGGTTTCGGAAAATCAGTACCAATGCTTATGTAAGGCAGGTTACACTGGGAAGCATTGTGACCAGAAATTGAACGAATGCAACAGCAATCCTTGCCTAAATGGGGGACAGTGTGTGGATAAGGAAAACTCGTACAGTTGTAAATGTTTTCCAGGTATTGTCCCTGTATTTAATTTTGTACAATCCCTGACCTTTATGTATGCACTTTGAAGCACAAAAATGAAGTTCTTGCATGAGGAAATGCATTACAATTTTTGTGTAGATGACTTAAGGTGGCTTCCTAGAGTTTTATCTCCGGGGGTAGTTTGATCGTATAAGCAAGTAAAATTGAATGCCGAAATAATATTTTGGTCGTGAAACAAACGTTGAATATCTTGCGTTTCCTTCGGTGAATTTTTTTCATATTTTTCACATCGATTGCTGATGGTTTACTAGTTTGTTTTCCAGATTTTAAAAAAATTAAATCGATACGTTTTTGAGTAATTTGCAAAAATTTACTGTGGAAAATTCCTTCGATTTATTTTTTTCAAAATTGGTGTGTAAGTTTAAAAGAGTAAAGACACACATAATCTGATTAATTTATGAATATTTCTCCAGGTTTCGAAGGAGACAATTGCGAAACAGTATCAGACCATTGTGCAAGCCATCCATGTCAAAACAATGCCTCTTGTACGACTATCGGCGATACGTTTCAATGTTCTTGTACTATCGGATTTACTGGCCATAATTGTAGCATAAACGTAGATGACTGTGTTTTGGCAAATTGCAGTAACAATGCACGGTGTATTGACGGCATCAATACTTATACTTGTGATTGTGGTTCTGGATTCAGCGGTCACTTTTGTGAGTTTGACATCGACGAGTGTGAAGCTTTTCCTTGTAAAAACAATGGAAATTGTAGCAATACCTTTGGCAGTTATATTTGCTCATGCCCCTTGGGGTACACAGGTTGGTAATTTGTCCGTACAATAGACAAGTCCCATTATAGACTAATTTTAAAACTAGGAAAGGCTATGCATATAAACAACCACTACTAAAATGAGTTATGTTGCAAAGTTTGGTTGTGCAATACTTTTAAAATGCGGAAAATATAGCATTGCAAAATTCACAAATTTTGTATACTTTTGTATTACGCGTAGAAATTGTTACCGCGTTTGGGTTCGATTTTGCAACGCTCCATTTCCTGCATTTTTCAACATTTCCCAACCAAAGCTTTGCATCTTTACTCATTTTAATATGCTCTTTCTGGGGATATACTTTTTTCCTCCGAGATGAAAAATTAGTCTATTGTGGTAATTGTTCATTGAATTCGGTAAAAGAAGCGAATAATTATTCATGGCAATGATATTTTATTCACGACAAAAATTGACAAGTTTGTCCATGACAAAAAGCTTTGTTCATGAACTAATGAATTTTCAATGCAACCTTGTTCGTCGTACACATGAGCAAATGTTCCTTGTCAAGAAACGTGTCAGGGCAAACTTGTTCATTGTGCAAGGCCAATTCATTGCTAGAAAACCTATCGCCAAGCATTTATCGAGTCGCTCAATTCTGTTTCGTAATGTTTAGGTAAGGATTGCGAAAAAAATGTTGACGATTGTGTTAACATTAAGTGTTTGAACGACGGCAAATGCAAGGACATGGTGAATAATTTTACGTGTGAGTGTCATCCTGGATTTCGTGGTGCGTTTTGTCAGGAGAATATTGATGAGTGTACACCGCAGCCTTGTAAGAACGGGGGCTCATGCGTGGATGGCATTGCAAGTTATACTTGTCGTTGTCCTGAGGAGTGGACTGGTAAGTAGTTAGTTTGATGTAAGAAAACTGTTGCATGGACTTAGAAAAAGGACCGTGTCTTCACTGTGCTGAATTTTTCATGAACATGAACGAAAGATGAAACAAAGACTTCAGCTGTAGCACTTCTAGTTCCCTTCCTAGGCGAGAATTGCACGGTTCGAAACGATAGCTGCAAGACGAACTTCTGTGAGAATGGTGCTACGTGTGTGAACAATGGCAGCTCATATTATTGCAAGTGTGCGCCAGGATTCGAGGGGAAATATTGCGTGACAAATATTGACGAATGCAAGTCGTTGCCATGTCAGCATGGTAGTTGTAAAGATTTGAACAATGATTATATGTGTAACTGTGATTCTGGATGGACAGGAAAGAACTGCGATGTTGACATTGATTATTGCGAAAGCAAGTAAGTTTGTGTTGATAAAACGTTTTGTCCTTACACAATAAGATGACTTTTTCCCAGTGGCGGACACTAGGAGGAGGGGGGGGGGCTCGAGCCCCCCCCCAATAATTTTGAAAGAATGTACCAAATAACAAAATTACAGCCATTTGATGAAGTTGCCGTACTAATTTTTGAATTCTGTTATTATATTTACACTCAGATGACACAGTATACATGTGAATTAACAAACACAAGTTTTGCCACAATTCTTCTGTTAGCATACACGTTCAAAATTGGCCTCGCCCCCCCCCCCAATATTTTGTGGAGTGTCCACCGCTGCTTTTTCCCTGAGACGATATATTGCCATTTTTCTTTTCAAACATAGTATAAATACATACAATCCCTGACCTTGATATAAGCACTTCAAACTCGTGGAGATGAACTTTTCCGTAAGAAGATATATTGCAATTATTCTTTAACTTTTTCAAGTATCATGACTTTGTTCAATCCAGTAATCCCTGACCTTGAACAGAAACTTCCACTCAAGGAAAATGATGTTTTGTCTAAGAAGATATTTTACAAATCTTATATATAGCCCAGTTCTTTTTTACTTACTCACTCCAACATTATCCATAATTGCAATCCATGATTTTGTTATGAGTAGTGATATCATTGGAATTTTCTTCCAGTGAGTGCTACAACAATGGCACGTGTATCGATGGAAGAGTCGGTTCTTCATGTCAATGTCGTAATGGTTTCGAAGGGAGTTATTGTGAGTACCTCAAGAAGCTCTGCAACTCGAATCCGTGTAAGAATGGCGCGGTTTGCGTCAATGAGATTGGGAACTACAGTTGCTACTGCATGTTTGGATATGAAGGTAATTATGACAATATGTTTGCTTTCTTCATCTTTGTTTTTCTGTCTCTGTCAAAGTGGAGCTTCGGTCGCGCAGTCCTTAAGACGAGCACCTTTCACCAATGAGGTTATGGGTTCGATGCTTTGTGCGGATTTAACTTCTTCACGTGAAAAGAGTAATGACTTCGCTCTGTGTAGCGTTATAAGACTCTTGCCATTTATCTGGGCAAATATATTTCTGCAAATTTCAAGAGCGCTTCTGTGCGTGATTTCAGGTCGAAATTGCGAGAAGTCAATTGACTGGTGTAGTCGAAACCCGTGTAAAAATAACGCTGAATGCAAAAAGGAGGGCTCAAGATTCAATTGTATCTGTCCTCCTGGCTATGGTGGCTCTGTGTGTGACGTCAAGAACGGCGACTGTGTGACGGCGTTGGCCGAAGGCAATAGTTGCCAAAATGGCGGCACTTGTATTGATCGCGAATCGTATTTCACGTGTCAGTGCAGAGAAGGTATGTAGAATTTGTTGCGAGCTTCATTTAGATTCTTCAACGCGACTTTTGACGACGCGACTGTGGTTGTAAATGTATGTATGTTGAAAACAAAGTTTATGAAATGAAATACGTACATTAATTGTTCTGATACTTCATTAACGTTTAAGTATATTTGTAGCTTCAGCAATAACCAGCACCATGTTGTCAAGAAATTCTAGCATGCCTTGTCTTTCACGATTTGTTCAAAAGTCCCGTCGTGCTTTGTATTGGAAACCATTGTTCAAATGTTTCCCTATTGTGGGAATCCGCGCAGAGAAAGTTCGAATAACCGATGTCAATTATATATACATTGCTACAACAGCAATGTTGTACATTTCAATGCTTGTACTTTTGGTTTTAAAACAGAATGTGCATTTTAACCTGGTTCTTAACAGCTGCGTCATCAAACGTGTGTCATACAAATTTTGACTCCCTCAATCCACTACAACATCAACTTACATAACTGCTTTGCTTGTTACTCGACGAAACTTACAAATCATTCTTCCACTTGAGTACGTTGCCTTAACCACTACAATCGGAGTGGCTGATTAATTTATTTTTTCAATTCAAGGTTTCACTGGATCATACTGTGAGATAAATATAGACGATTGTGCTAGTGGGCCGTGCAAGCATAGGGCGACTTGTGTCGACGGCATAGCGAACTACACTTGTAAATGTTTCCCGGGATTCACTGGCCAAAATTGTGAAATTGACATCAACGAATGTGTGCCGGACCCGTGTAAAAATGGCAGGTGTATCAATTTGATCAACGAATACGCTTGCAAGTGTCGCACTGGTTGGGTTGGAAAGAATTGTGATATTAATCCTAATGACTGCGGTGAAGATACGTGTCTTAATGGTGGAAATTGCACGGATGGCTTGAAGGATTTTACATGTAAATGTAAACCGGGCTTCACTGGGAAACGTTGCGAGGAGGATGTCGACGAATGCTCGAGGAATCCATGCTCACGAGAAGGAACAGAACGATGCATTAATTTAGTCAATGACTACTATTGCAAGTGTAAACCCGGTTATGCGAAGCGTTCTTGTTCGTTTGATATCAATGAATGTCTTTCGATGCCTTGTATGAACAATGGCGTGTGTCGGAATGAGATTGGAAGATATGTGTGTGAATGCCCGTACGGGTTTAGTGGAGCAAATTGCGAGAAATCGGTGAGAAGTTGTGCCGATAATCCGTGTTTGAATGATGGCGTGTGCAAAACATATGGCGACCAGTATAAATGCGTATGTCAGAGCGGGGTAACCGGCCAGCATTGCGAATTCAATAAGGATGATTGCACGTTAAATGCTTGTCGTAATTCTGACAATGAGGAAGTGGGGCAGTGTATCGATGGCTATGGAGATTATAAATGCTTCAATTGTAGACCTGGGTATACTGGGGAGAAATGTGAGATTAAAACGTGCACGTTGATTTGTGAAAATGGTGGCACAGTAGTGAGTGAGGATGACTCTTGCAGCTGTAAATGTAAAGGTATGCTAAAATATGTTTAGTGGAGATTGTTTACAGATTTGGATATCAGTGGATACAACTAGGATTTGAAGATAATGACTATTTCATATTTTATACAAAATCTTATAGGGTATTTTCGTTTCTTTTACAAATTTCTCTTTTGCTATTCATCTTTGCTTTTCCGTAAACAAGTAGTTTAGAATTGCTGATTTTCAACTAAACTAAGCTTCCAATTGTTCCCGTTCTGACATTGTATGAAAAACAAAACGAGGGCGACCTCGTGCAGGAAAAAAATGGTGAGGAAAATTCTTGAGGCACTGTCTCATGAATTTTACTCAAGAATTGTCGTGGTCCAAGCTAACGCTCTTTGTCATGTCAAAACAGGACGACAACTAGATGAAGGTGATTGATTTTGAGTGGGAAAATTTTGAAGTCGTGATCGCTTTCACCACCACAGTTGAACAATGCAGTTGACTGGGAAGCACCAACTTCACTTAACTTATGTTAGTTATAATATTGTAATTTGATTTTTTGAAGCTGGTTATTATTCTGGCGTGAGATGTGAGAAATGTGATCTTTCTTGTCAAAATGGTGGTAATTTACTACTCCACAAGGATAATTCATGTAGCTGTAGATGTCCAGGTATGCTGTTGTGTGGTTAGCTCAGATTTCTGTTTATATATGAAAAAACGCAGTCACCTCTTCTCATCTTCAACATACTAAATGGTCAATATTTTTCTAGCTGGTTATTCCGGGGAAAGATGTGAAAAATGTGAATTCACTTGTCACAATGGTGGTACTTTATTCCACTTTGGGGACTCTTGTGGATGTGAATGTCCCGGTATGTGTCTTTTACAGTTTACGTTGGTTTAATCATGATGGAAATTGGCCCTTGCAGATTAAATTTGCCGTGGAGAATTTTGTCACAGAAAAACTTTCCATTGAAATTTTCATACAGTTGTTAAATTTTTCTTAAAAAAGCTTGTTAATATAAATTGCTTGTCTTTATATGTTTATACCATTTTGACTGAAGTCTACTTATTTGATTCAGATGGTTACTTTGGCAAGAGATGTGAAGTCAGAGGTGGGACGAAATGCCCGTATGAAAGTTGCTCGGATACCTTCAACGTGAATGCTGATTGCGATAGCAAATGTAATATAGAACAGTGCAACTTTAATGGCGGATCATGTTCGTTGGATCGACAACCATGGAAAGATTGTACGATCAGGAATTGTTCTCAGCTGTTTCACAACAATAGGACGTGTGATCAAGCGTGCAATAACGCGCATTGCATGTTTGATGGCTTCGATTGTGATAGTCCTGTTACCCCTTGCAGGTAACGTTCAGTTTGTTTTTCTAACAATTGTAATAATAATGATGGAAGTCTTTATGAAATACTTGAAAGCATACGTTTGAGTTTACATGAACTTTTACATTCTGCAATAAGTTATCTATTTATATTACATTAGCTTATGCTAAATGGACCTTTAACCTTATAGACAAAATTTCAAAAAATTTTGAACTAGGAAAATCTTTTACCACAGCCTGAAAGAG